>VNJN01002017.1:0-10109 GCA_008042485.1 Drosophila mayri | reverse complement strand
TATTTCATCCGTCTGTGTATAAGAATGTGTGTTGTTTGAGAGAATCTTTCATTTCTTGGAATTTTTGAAAGTAGATTATTGGTGGTGTGTTTGGTTTTGTGGATGTGTGTAAGGATTTGTTTATTTTTGGGAAGTTAGATGTCAATGTTGGAGTATTTTGTTTTTTATTTGTTATGGGGGTAGGGTGTAGTAGAATTGCTTTGCAATGGTATCTTTTATAGTAAATTTAAGTTTTGGGGTTCGTTTTGCTTTCAGGGTTTATTTAATGATCTGTTCTAGCGGCGTTTTCTTGGCGGTGGAAATCATTTTAAAATTTTTTAATATGGCATGTTTGGTCCTTAGTTCTATGGGTCTAATGTTAGCTACGTAAAGTAGGTTGTTAACTGGTGAGGAGCGAAATGCACCGAAAGCTATTCTAATAGCTGAGTGATATATTGATTTTATCTTATTAAGTTTTGACTTGGGTGCATTTCCGTAAAGAAATAAACCATAGTCAATCTTAGACATGATAATTGAGTTAATTACGTACATAATTGTATTGATATGGCAGTTGAAACTGGTGCTAGAGAGACATTTTAGAATATTTAGTCTTTTAGAAATTTGTATTACTAATTGATCTATGTGTGTGTCCCATTTATAGTTTTTTGTTATAGTAACTCCTAGTATTTTTAATTCCTTTTCCTTCTTTAAATTGAGAGTGCTAGTTATTTTGAAGTTGCATTTCTTTTTACGACAGATGTGTATTTAGATTAGTATTTAGATTTGGGGATGGAGAGACTGACTCCAGAATAATTACACCATTCTTGAATGTCTGTGAGCAGTGGGTTTAAATTTATTATCGTATCTTTTTTTTTGTGTCTTTTTATAATTGTATAATCATCTGCATATGCTGTAAATTCAAAAGATTTATGGAGACCTATGATTTTATTCACTTTGTTATAAGCAATTGCAAAGAGAATTACTGATAGTGGAGATCCTTGCGGAATTCCGTTTTCCAGTGGTGAGGGTTGGGATTGTATTTTTTGAGTTTGAACACAGATTTTTCGGTTAGTTAGGAAGTTTATATTATATTTAATCATTTTTGGTCCCAATTTCCATTCAACGAGTTCATCTATGATTGTGTGGATTCCTATTTTGTCAAATGCCTTTGAGAAATCAAGTGAAATTATTGATAGGTGGCTTCTTCTAGATAGGGTGGTGGTAGTTAGATAATCTAGTGTTGCTAGAGAGTCTGATACCGATTTTCCCTTTCTAAAGCCCATTTGACGACTATCGAGTAGCTGGCTGTTAGTAACTAGCCACCATAGTCGTTTAGATATTATTTTATCCATGACTTTGGATAGACAGCTATTTAGAGATATTGGGCGGTATGAAGTTATTTCTGTTTTGTTCGAGTTTGGTTTTAATATTGGTATGATGTTGCTGACTTTAAATTGTTGTGGGATGTGGGTGTTTAGTGTAGGCTTTGCATTACCGAATCAGGTAGGTTTTTTATCATTTGGTAACTGATGCGGTCTCTACCTGGTGTTTTGCCTTTAAGTTGGTTTAAGGCGCTTTTCAATTCTATAATAGAAATGTCGCATTCTAAGGGTTGGGTTAGAGAGGATGTACTGTGGGACAGATTGTAGTTAATGTTTTCTTTGTGTAGTCTGAAAGTGGGGTGGAAATTATTATTAAGTGATGCATTCGACCAGAAGTCGCAAAGGGCTTTGGAAATGTCATATTTGTTTGTATAGCTATCGGATGTATTGTTAGGATTAACAAGGCAATGAATTTGAATGTTGGTTTTGAGGCCACAGAATCTGTTGATTTTTTTCCATATTATTGGGATTGGAGTTTGTGGATTTATGTCTGAGGTAAATTCGTGTAGGGCCTTGCGCTTTTTTTGTTTTATTTCTCGTTTGAGTATAGCGTTGGCTCTTTTGTAAGTTATTATATTGGTTGTATTTATATTTCGACACATGTTTCGCCAGGCTAGTTTTTTTTTTGTTTTTAGATTTTGTAGCTCAGTGTCCCACCAGGGGACTTGTTTGGGTGAGTTTGGGTGGTATTGTGGAATGGCTAGGTGAGCGCTGTGTCTTATGATGGAGCAGAGATGGGCAGTTTCTTGGTTTACTTGTTCGCTGTGTGGTCTGTCGTCGGAAAATTGTTTGCTGAATATTTGATAGAGGGGCCAGTTGGCTTTATCGATGTTGAACTTAGGCTTAGTGACTGTGGGGTTAGCCGATTCAGTTTCAAAGAGTTGAATTGAGATTGGGAAATGGTCACTACCTGAGAGGTGGTTGTCAATTGCCCAATTGGAGTTTAGCAATAGTTCGGGGGAAGCTAGAGACAGGTCAATGTGTGTGAAGGTGTGGTGTGGTGTGTAGTGAAGTGGGTGGGGGAGCCATTATTAAGGGTGGTTAAAAGGGATTGGTTTATAAATTTGAATAATAAGTTTCCTCGTGCGTTATTTGTTTGTGATCCCCAACTATGGTGCCAGCTGTTAAAGTCCCCTGTTATAAGAATAGGGGTGTTGAAATTATTGTAAGTGTCATGTAAATCTTGCAGAGTGGATGGTTGGTTTGGAGGTATATAGCTGAAAATCAAAAGTCAAAGCTTATATTGTGGATTTGGGTTTGTTGTTGTTGCAAGGAGTTGTGAAGTAGGAGGGCTGCTCCACCATAGGGGTTGTTCGAGTTATTTATGTGGTAGAGGGTGAAGTTTATTGGGATGGGAATATTATTTGTAGAGTGAAGGTGTGTATCTTGGATGGATATTATTTTAGGGTAGTAATTTTTTATAAGTATTTGTTGGTGGTTATAGTTATTGATGTATCCATTAATATTTAATTGTAAAATTTTTAGCATGTTGAGAGTAGGGATATAGGATAGGGTTAGTTAGATCTGGAATAATTTTCTTTAATATAATTTGTATAATTTGTATTTGAATGAATTAGTGGTTTGTGGTTTTAGGTCCTATGGTGGATAAAGATTTTAGCTTAGATCTGGTTAAAATTGTATTTCATCCGTCTGTGTATAAGAATGTGTGTTGTTCGAGAGAATCTTTCATTTCTTGGAATTTTTGATTGTAGACTATTGGTGGTGTGTTTGGTTTTGTGGATGTGTGTAAGGATTTGTTTTTTTTTTTGTGAAGTTAAATGTCAATGTTGACGTGTTATGTTTTTTATTTGTTATGGGGGTAGGGTGTAGTAGAATTGCTTTGCAATGGTATCTTTTATAGTAAATTTAAGTTTTGGGGTTCGTTTTGCTTTCAGGGTTTATTTAATGATCTGTTCTAGCGGCGTTTTCTTGGCGGTGTAAATCATTTTAAAGTTTTTTAATATGGCATGTTTGGTTCTTAGTTCTATGGGTCTAATGTTAGCTTCGTAAAGTAGGTTGTTAACTGGTGAGGAGCGAAATGCACCGAAAGCTATTCTAATAGCTAAGTGGTATATTGTTTTTATTTTATTAAGTTTTGATTTGGGTGCATTTCCGTATAGAAATAAACCATAGTCAATTTTAGACATGATAATTGAGTTAATTACATAAATAATTGTATTGATATGGCAGTTGAAACTGGTGCTAGAGAGACATTTTATAATATTTAGTCTTTTAGAAATTTGCATTACTAATTGATCATGTGTGTGTCCCATTTATAGTTCTTTGTTATAGTAACGCCTAATAATTTTAATGCTTTTTCGTTTTTTAAATTGAAAGTGCTAGTTATTTTAAAGTTTCATTTCTTTTTACGACAGATGTGTATTTAGATTAGTATTTAGATTTGGGGATGGAGAGACTGACTCCTGAATAATTATACCATTCTTGAATGTCTGTAAGCAGTGGGTTTAAATTTATTATCGTATCTTTTTTTTGTGTCTTTTTATAATTCTATAGTCATCTGCATAGGCTCTAAATTCAAACGATTTATGGAGACCTATGATTCTATTAACTTTGTTATAAGCAATTGCAAAGAGAATTACGGATAATGGTGATCCTGTTGGTAGACCATAGTTTGTGTTGGTAGACCATACTTTGCGCAAGGGGGGAAGCAATTTTTGCAGTGCATTGGAGGGGGAATGTAGGGACGAACCTGCACTCTCTCGTAACCAATGTAGAAGAATTCTGGTATATTTGTAATTTTAAACGATATTTTGATAAGGCCAGTTTCATTTTGTAGAGTTTTGTGGAGGATTTGTCCGGGGATGTATTTGTAAATTTTTTCGACGGCTTCAACTTTTTGTGATTTGAGGTTCTCTAGTATTTCATTTTCACTAATTCTTCTTAGGTCGTTCGAATAGATTACGCCTTTGGTGGAGTTTAGGCTTTGATGTTCGGTTATTTTGATGGCGACATTGACGTAGATGGCATACTAACTAACTTCATTAGTTTTTCAGCTTGTGTATGGTTTTTAGTTTAAATTAGTAGGTTACCGTCCTTTGTTTTTTTGCAACTGATGACTTCTCCTTGGATTGCTTGGTCTATGGTTTTCTTGATGATGAACGGAGAGATTTCTGTCAGTGATTTGGTATGCTCCGTACTGGTTGCTACAAGGAACAATCTGTCGGGAGGTTGTTTTCTCCAAATGTCTGGCGGTTCGAGCATGTTGGGGTCAACAAACTATAAGGTTGCTTAAAGTTGCCGAAATTGTCTGCTTCTTAATACGAAATGTAGATAAGACGCTTAATCTTCTTGTTTGCTTTGTGCTTAGATGCTGTGGTACTTAGACGATTCGCGGAGAAGGAACACAACCGATTGCTACAACAGTCGAAGGTCGAATGATTTGGGTAAAAACTAGAGGTCAGTTGCTGCCAAACTAGCACTTTTCTGGGTTTTAGATACCTTGTTCTGAATTTTGCTCAAATTCATATATATTTTTGGACGATCCCAAAGCTGCGGTTGTCGCACTCTCTCGCTCCTTCGACGCACTCGCACACACAGCCACTGACCTATCTCAACCCTCGTATTTGATTAATTTTGTTCTAGAATACGCTTTAGTTGGATCGAGAAGGTTTTTATATATTTAAGCACTGCACGTGGGTTTCTATTTTATCGTTTTTGAGGGATTTAGAGCAATTATGTCTGTCGTCTCGGAGTGGAAAAATTTGAATGATCGCGTTGTTGCTGAAACTTTTGCCAAGGCGCCAGTCGAGCGAGCTTTAACGGGACCTTTCCAGGCAAAAGGTGCGACAACTGAGGTGCGAAAGGAACCACTAGATTCCGTAGCGTCTCTTTCTGAAAGTTTGTACGAGCTTTCTATTAACCCCAGTATGCCGAAGAGTGGTTTTGTTTGTGTTCGAACAGAATATAATAATTTGTATAAATGTTAACTTCTGTTCCCTTTCTGGTATACTGGCCACTACAACCACAGATTATGTTCCCGAGTTTCGACAGTAATCGTAATCTGGAAAAGGATAGTGTACTACCTGGTCTATATATTTTTGGCGTGATATACGCCCATTTTCTTTCCATTTTCACCAAGTAATTCATAATATGCCGGACTGAGTTTTCTGGCTATAGTTGCTGTTGCGAACACTTTAGTTAGTTTGTGACTGAATTGTTTGCTGGCGTTGCTTTGCGAGAAGTTTTGAACGAAGACCTTGTCTCCAACCTGAAATTGGATATTTCTACTTCTCAAGTTGTAAATTTTTGCATTGGCTTCGTGTGATTTGCACGTGTTCAGCTGTGCTGTATATCTTGCCATTTGTAATGCATTGGGGTACATTATTCGAACATCGTCAGAAATCAAATTAAGTTTTCTGAGCAGTTCGCAGTCCTTGCCATTCAAAATCATGTTTTGACCAAACGTCAGAAAATATGGTGAATATCCTGTCGTGGTGTGCAAACTAGACTGAAGAGCACCATTTATCTCATTCAAATTCTGATCCCAGGTTGTGTGATCTTTACCGATGTAAGCTAGAATAGCCGCTAAAATCGAACGATTTAATCTCTCGCTTGCGTTGATTTGATGAGAATAAACAGCCGTGCATATATGCTTAATTGAATATCGGGTTAGAACCGATTCGAAAAATCCTAAACGAAATTGCGATCCATTGTCAGTTAAAATCGACTCTGGTACTCCGAATGTAAATAAAATTGAATTCTCCAGGTATTCACAAATCTTTTCCGATGTAAATCTTTTCAACGGACAGAGGAAATGAAATTTAGTAAATTGATCCACTATGATCAACAATCCTATATTGCCTGCTTTCGAACGCGGGTATGGACCTAACAGATTCCTATATAGTCGTTGGAATAGTCTCTCTGTTTGCCTAGGTTTTCCCATTGGAGGACGAAGTACTATGTTCGGACTCTTAGTTTGTTTACAAGTCGAACAGGCTTGTACATACTCTTGAATTTGTATAAGCATTTTTGGCCAAAACAGATCCCTTTTAAGCTTTTCTATCATTTTTCCTATGCCACAATGCGAAGCGGTTGGAGGATTATGAGCTCGTTGAAGGATACTTTGGGTTAACTTTGAAGGTACCCATAGTTTCCAAAAACTATCGTCAGCCTCAGTTTCGTTGGTAACGGCTTGCGTTCTTTTGTAAACATATCCGTCTGTAACTTTAAGATCAGGAACATTTTCTTGATTCGCACAAATGCGATCAATCAGATCTAGATATTCAAATGAGCGAAACTCTTCCGATTCCAAATCGATAATCGAACCTGGTTCTTCGAATTCCTCTACTAACTCGTTCTGTCTTGAAAGCGTGTCAGCAATAACATTCTGAGAGCCCTTTCGGTGTTCTATACGGAAATCAAAACCTTGTAATTGAATAGCCCATCGGGCAAGTCTTCCTGGCAAATCTTTTGATCTCATGAGCCACTGAAGTGAAGTCTTGACCCTTAATGTACGCACGAAACTTTTTGATTCCCTTTATAACAGCCAAACATTCTAGTTCTGTAACGGAATAATTCCTTTGTGCTTTGGATAACTTGCATGACATGTATCCAATTGGCGTTCCTTCCTCATTTCGCTGTGCGAGAACGCAACCCAAGACGAAGCATCACACAACAAATCGAATGGCTTCGAGATATTTGGTGTTACCAAGATGGGAGCGGTTGTCAATCTCCGTTTCAATTCCTCAAGGGCGGTTTAAGCAGTGTTATCCCAAACTAAATAAGTCTTATTCTTCTTAACCATCTCTGTCAGCGGATAACTAACCGTGTCATAATTATCTACAATTCTCCTATACCAACCGGATAAGCCTAAGAATCGACGTAGTAGTTTCACTGTTCTTGGGAGCGGAAACTCATTGATAGCCTGAATCTTAGACGGATCGGTCTTGATCTGTCCGTCAGAAATCAAAAATCCAAGATATTTAATTTCTCTCATGCAGAACTTAGATTTTCCTACATTAATTGTGATATTGGCCTTCCTTAAACAGAGTGCTATTTCTTGCAGGAGAACTAAGTGCGAATCAAAATCGTCTGATAAGACTAATAATTCATCGATACACAAAAACTCGGTTGCGAAGATGTGGTGGTATGACATGATCCATTAAACGACATAAGGTCTGCGGTGCGTTAGTAAGTCCGAGTGGCATGACCTTATATTGGTAAAGAAGACGGTTAGAAACAGTAAATGCTGTATACTGACGCGACTTCTCAAAATGTTATTTGCCAAAAAGCATGTTTCATGTCAAGACCAGTTATAAAATGTGCAGGAGGTAACCGACTCAAGATACCGTCAATTTGAGGTAATGGGTACGCATCCTTCCTGGTATGTTTATTGACTTCGCGGGAATCCAAACATAGTCGGACCTTACTTCCCTTTTGAACAATAACACAATTACAGCTCCAAGGACTACTAGAAGGTTCTATTATATCAAGAGCTATCATGTTATCTATCTCGGCGAACATAACTATCTCCCGTGCAGGTGAGATCGGTCAGTGCCTTTGCTTAACTGCTTTAGCGTCACCGACGTCAATCGAGTGAGAAATGAGGTTAGTTCGCCCCAGGCCTTCTTTTTCATAAGAGGGAAAAATATCAATTACGCTTTTCAACTTACATAGTTCGCTTCTGGAAAGTTTGTGCAATTTTGGTGATTTTTTCTCTTCCTTAGCAGGTCCAACGTCTAGTTCAGCAATCTTTTCCTCAAGCTTGTCCGCTAGTTTGAATTTCCAGAAGAATTCTATTCCCAGATAAACTTCTTGATTCAAGTTGTGACGATGTCACCCGACGTTGTAAATATTTTGTAAATACTTTGTAAATATCATGTAAATATTAGGTAAAGATTAGGGATAAGATTAGGTTAGGATATAGCGATAGTTCAGTGGTCGGCACTGTCACAATCGCAATCCAAAATTGCATATGTGTGAGTGAGTGAACCGACTTCTATGGCCAGATATGACAATAGAACTATATAATAGTATAGCTAGCATTTGGTTTTCTATGCAAAACCAATAGCTATTACTATAAAAGAAGCTATTTTCAGCTAAAAAGTGGCTAGATTTAGCCAGAGCAAAAGCACGATGCTCAGCCGAAGGTAGTTGCCGAAGCCACACGAAGTCTTCATACTGTCTGTGTGCTGGCAGCGCTGCCGGCAGACACTTTTCTATGCCCAATAGATAGGGCCGTGTCGACCGCTGCTATAGTTGTTAGGACGTAAATACTAGTTAGGGCCATAGACGTTAGGGGATCATAGGGCCGGGCCCTTACCTCGGCCACACAGGGCCTGGCGTCATTAGCAACATTATCCGCAACATCGCCCGCAACATCTTCAGGGAACGGGACGAAAACGGCGGTACGACAACTGGAGGACGGAACGGCGCGTGCCATGGATCGCGGCAGCGCAGCCGCAAAAGAGTTGGCAGAATCAGGTCATGAAACAATTGACAATCGAGATTAAGATCACTCGTAATTGGACCAGTGATAGTGAAAGTTTAAGCCAGTGAAAAAATTGATTTATTGACGACCCACGAATTCGAAAACCAGGACACCTGACCCAGGACAAAGAGGAGCCGGAGACTTAAGGACGAGAAGCTACGGAAACGAAACGAAATATTTATTTTGGTGAGCGAGGCGAGCCCGCCATGAATTAAATTTAAAATGGGTGTGAACACTAGCTGAGCAGAGAGAGAGAGGGATAGGAATAAACACAAATACATTTAAGAGTACTTTAGGGGCAAGCTAGACGTCATTAACATGAAATAAAAGGCAGAATGAACACATTTAGTACCGATTCTAGTCTCCTTGCCAATCGGGAGGAGCTTCTGGTGTACCTCTCTGGGCACTGCATTGATATAATGCTGGTGTCTGAGGGTGAACTGGATGTGGCTGTGGTTTACTTGCCGCCTCGTCCTGCCTGGACATGTGATGGCTTTGAGGCCATGCTAAACATTTGTGGAAACAAAGCTATTATCGGAGGTGATTTTAATGCTAAGCATCGCAGATGGGGCAGTGTCAGAGCGGATAGGAGAGGAGCTGCAATTGTGGAAGCTCTGGACAACTTGGAAGCGGATGTGTTGGCCACAGGAAGACCCACCTGTTTCCCCTGTAATGGCGGAACTCCCTCTGCTTTGGATTTCGCACTCTTGAAAGGTCTTCAAGGTCGTAGGCTGACTATTGAAGACTCCTTTGAGCTCAGCTCGGATCACATTCTGCTCATTATTGGCCTACACTTAGCGGGGTGTGTCGCTGTGCCTAAAAGGACGCTGCTTCCTTGGATCTGATGTCTGTAGGTTTAAAAAGTTGCTGGAGGACTCCATTCACCTGGAAATGGAGATCACACTGCGGATGATGTGGATGATTGCTTTTGGAGCAAAACGTCTCTCTTTCAGGTCCTCTCCTCCACTTCCCCCGGAGCTTAGGGCTCTCATTGAGTTCAAACACAGGCTCAGGAGGATGTATGCAAGGTCACATGATGTAGCTGTACTGAGGGTCTATCGAAGGTTGGGTAACAGGGTGAAGAAGTTGTTAAATCTTCTGCGGCAGAAACGGTTGGATAAGGAGTTGGAGGAGACAACCCCGGACAGGGACACCAGCTATGCTCTTTGGAAGATTTTAGGTCAGAGTAAGAGGCAGGCTTCTCCGAAGTTTCCTGTAAAAAGAGAAAATGGGACTTGGGCCAAGTCCCCGCAAGACCGTGTTGAGGTGTTTGCTGAGAGCTTAGAGGACCGTTTCAC
>VNJN01002013.1:1975-16840 GCA_008042485.1 Drosophila mayri | reverse complement strand
GCGATGTCAGTCCTACTAGGCATTGTTTGGGCTCTTAGCCGGACGGTCGGCAAATGGACACCACGACGCCGGACACCGGAACTCAAGCAGAGCACGGAACAACCAGCACCGGAACCTACCCCACGAAGTTTTTCATTCGACCTTTCTGAATGTTGAACACCTGTTCAACGGCCGGGAGAATGTTCAGTCACGGCAGCATTACTCATAAGCAATATCATTTATAATTAGACATAATAATTCTTCAGTCGCAGCCACATGCATTTGTCGTTAATAAAGTATCAGTTACCAGGTCAAGCGAATATGCATAACTGGCGGACAACAAAATAGAGCACTGTAGCAATAAGTGTCAGGTCATATATCTGACAATAACCCACATTCACAGTAACCCACATTATTTGTTATACGATATTTGTTACCATAAGCATTTTGTACCTATATACACTGTTAAGTTTTCATTAATAAAGTCAGTAAGAGTTCTACCTCAACCAAGAGCTTTTATTCATGCCCGACACCATCGCCGTGTCTTTATGCACCCAACCAAACCGTCCACCTAGTTCCAAGTGCTAGTTGCGACAATCAAAGGCAATAGTTTATGCACTATCTGCCAGGCATCGAAGCCTCCGTATAAACAAATGTATTTATGTTATTCCTACCCCTCTCTACTCCTGATCTGTTATCGTTCACACCAAATGCAACTCTTAAATTTTTTTGCGGCGGGCTCACCTCGCTCACCCGAATGACTGTAGAAGGAGGCAAATTGATGAACGTTTTCTTTTCCTTACGTTTCAGAGGGTCCTCGTTGTCCTGGTTTCGGGTGTCCTTGGTCTTTCAGAGAGAATCGTTGGTCGTCAAAATTTGTGTCAATGGGCTTTTAATATTCGCTGTCGTTGGTCACTGGTTAAAATACGAGTGATCTTTGTCTCGATTTCCAATTGTCCCGTGAGCTGATTCTGTCGATTCCTTTTGCGGCTGCGCTGCCACGATCCATGGCACGCGCCGTTCCGCATTCCATGCATTCTTTGCATTGCGAGCCTTCCTTCTCGCTCCCTCTTTGGCGGCAGGTGGCCAATGCAAATTCTATTCCGCATTCCGATGCTCTGCCGGGTCTCTGCCCTGATCGCGCTCTCTGGCCTCCTCTGCTGGCTGCTGATTGGCGGATCTCGCGTTCCTTGATGATGTTGCGGGCGATGTTGCTAATGACGTCAGGACCCGTGTGGCCGAGGTGTGGGCCCTATGATCCCCTAACGCTTATGGCTAATATTTACACCTATAGCTATATCCTAACCTAATCTTACCCCTAATCTTAACCTAATATTTACAGAATATATAGTATTTACAGAATATATATATATTTACAGAATATATAGTATGTACAGGTGGCGGCAGCCACTCGGTTACCGTCGTCACAACTGTTAGGAATGGATTTCCTGTGCGGAATTGGAGCCACCATCCAGTGCGGGGGACAGACCCTCGGCTTGATGCCGGACGAACACACGAAGCCACCGTGGGCTCGGACTCGGAAAATAGGGGACGATACGGAGCCACGCTCTGAACAACGGGAAACACATCGAGGAACACAAGAGGATCAGCCACGAGAAACAGCAGCAGAGCCACGCTCTGGGAAACGGATTGAGGGAAGGATCACAAAAAAAAAGATGCGAGAGAGGATACAAGAGGAAAGACACCGAGGAAAGTTACACGAAGAAGCCTCACGACCAGGACGAACCCCCAGCCCTTAGCATGCCACCAGGAGTTCGACAAGGAGTCAGACTCCCAGGGAAGCCACGAGCAGGCCACCAGGAGCCGGATCCCAGGGAAGGCCTTAGCATGCCACCAGGAACCGGACTCCCAGGGAAGTCACAAGCGGGCCACCAGGAGCCAGACACACTCGGGCCTACTGCGGAACGACGAGGAGTGTCGACGAGGAAACAATTAGGAGGAATAACAGAGGAAACGCATCGAGGTTTATTTGGCACAGTTACCCAGGAGGGGCCGACCGTCACACAAGGACCAGTTCCCAAGCCGCGTACTGTATAAGGACAATTGCCGACCCCTGCCCCTTGGGCAGCGACTAGATATTCATGCATGGGAACAGCCCTGGATAAAGAGATACCCTCGACCAGTCGGACAAACAGCTGAAGTCATGTTTTGCCTGTGGCTAACGCCATCGCCGCGCAGCGGAATCCTTTTCGCACCTCCAAGAAGCGTGTCCACTTCCAGAACCACGCCGAGGAAACGCCGGAGCAGAACGCGCCCCTCTGCGGCACGGTCGACTCTGTATGCCATACACTCAAAAAACCGGACCAGCCGGAATCGGGACAAGGATATTGGGAGAATTTGAGAATCTGGCCGGAGTATCCCACATCGCGGAGCACCGGATCGTAATGCGCAACGACCGCCCGATAAAACAGAGGTATTTTCCTCGGAATCCGGCCATGAGAGCCGTCATTGATAGGCAGATAGACGAACTGCTTAGGGATGGCCGTATCGAGCCATCTAAGAACCGCATAGTGCCCCGATTGTGATCGCGGCCAAGAAGAACGGTGAAGCGGATGTGCATCGACTACAGGCAGTTGAACGAGAACTCTGTACCGGATGCGTACCCGCTGCCAAGGATCCACCAGATCTTGGAGCGATTACGGAACGCCAAGTTCATTTCGACATTGGACTTGAAGAATAGTTACTGGTAAATTCCTGTGGCTCAGGAGAGCCGGGACTGTACGGCTTTCTCGTTTCCTGGCCGGGGCCTATTCCATTGGCGAGTTATGCCATTTGGACTTCACTCGGCACCATCGACGTTTCAGCGGGCCCTGGATACGGTAATCGGTCCGGACATGAAACCGCATGTGTTCGCCTACCTAGACGACATTATAATCATCGGGTCGACGCTGGAGGAACACGTCGAAAATCTTCGGGAGGTGTTTCGCCGATTACGCTGAGCCAACCTGCGGTTAAATAGGGACAAATGTCTTTTTTTTCAGCGGCACATCGCCTACTTGGGGCACGTAATAAGCGAGGAAGGGATCCACTCGGACCCGACCAAGGTAGCCACGGTCCGCGAGCTGAAACCGCCAACTTGCTTGAAGGAACTTTGGAGATGCCTGGGAATCGCTTCTTGGTATCGTCGATTTATTCCCAACTTCGCCGATATTTTGGAGCCTTGCTGAAGAAAGGCAGGAAATGGGACTGGACACCACGACAGGATCAGGCGTTTCAGGAGCTGAAAACGCGACTGACGGAAGCACCTGTCTTAGTCTGCCCGGACTTTGAGCAGAAATTCGTGCTACAAACAGACGCCAGCGAGTATGGCATTGGAGTCGTACTAACACAGACCATTGATGGGCAGGAGCAAGTGGTGGCCTATGCCAGCCGACGCTTAAATAGCGAGGAAAGGAACTACTCGGTGACCGAGAAGGAGTGTCTCGCCATCGTATGGGCCGTAAGGAAGATGCGGTGTTACATCGATGGGTACAGGTTCGAGGTAATAACCGATCATCTGGCCTTGAAATGGTTAAATTCCATAGATAATCCAACTGGGAGAATCGCTCGATGGGCACTCAAGCTGCAGCAGTTTCACAAATAGAACAAAACTTTTACTACCATAATTCAAACGACCAACTAAATAACCACCGCCGCGAGAGTCCCAACGACCAACAATATCGCAACCGCAAAAACTTGGGCGACCGTAACCGTCCGTATTATCTTAATCAAAATAATTACAGACAATCAGGTGGTAACAACACCAGGAGAAATGACTCCAGACAACAGTCCCAAAACCGACAAGATAGCCATTCGAACAGGACCCTAAGTCCATTCCGAAACAATACGGTTTCGCCCGACAATACCCCTTGGCGGCGCAAATTTTTTACAAGAAGCCTCGGACAACCAATCGGCTTCTTAAATTTAAAATCCCATGGAAAATCTATACCTTATGTTCTCTTATCTTCAAAAATTTTTTACAACAAAGTCACATAAATTTTTAATAGATACAGGCTCCACTTACTCCTTCGTAAAACCAACATTGGTCACAAAAGACAACATCAAAAAATTAAACACACATATTAAAATTCACACCGCTCTTAACAAATTTCAAATTCAGGAATATACAGATTTAATTATCTTCAAACAATTCGATACAACAGGGAAACCAAAATTTTTCCTGTTTGATTTCCATCCGCATATCAATGGTCTTTTAGGCATGGATTTCTTAAGTAATTTAGACGCAAAAATAAATATAGCGGACTCTGTCCTGGAAATGACAAAGTCCTCCCTACCAATTCTAACAAGCGTAAATCCAGTAGACACAACACACACCGTACCACTAAATACCAAAGTCCGATTATTACTCCCCGTAAATGTGCCGAAAGGGGACTTCCTATTTGAAACCACAACCATAAACAACGATTTATCAATCACGGGTGGGCTCTTTACTGCACTTGCTGGCTCTGCATACTTCGAAGTCTGCAACACGGCGGACTATGATCAAAAATTATACCTCGAGGAACCATTACAAGCAGAGACAACCCCCATTCAGAACTACGACTACCCACAAACGTACAGTCGGATTTAGATATTCAGACGGGACACTTGAACGATGAGGAGACACGAGACCTAGTAAAACGTTGCAGACAATTCAAAAAACTTTTCCATAATGAAGATAACCAACTAACGTTTTCAAATGTTCTTAAACATTTAATTCCAACAGTAGACGATGTCCCTATACAGACTAAATCGTACAGATACTCTTTCATACACAAAGAGGAAGTTCGAAAACAAATTTCAAAAATGCTTCAACAGAACATTATTAAGAATAGTCATTCCCCTTGGAGTGCACCCGTATGGGTTGCACC
Source organism: Drosophila mayri (assembly GCA_008042485.1). Classification (NCBI taxonomy): domain Eukaryota; kingdom Metazoa; phylum Arthropoda; class Insecta; order Diptera; family Drosophilidae; genus Drosophila; species Drosophila mayri. The sequence goes on along the minus strand of VNJN01002013.1, from coordinate 11,990 downwards.
TAAGAAAACTGACGCATCAGGCCAAAAGAAGTGGCGACTGGTAATAGATTTCCGTAAATTAAACGAAAAAACCATTTTGGATAGATATCCAATCCCCAACATAGCAGACATATTAGACAGTATAGGTAAGACGAAATATTTTACAACAATCGACTTGGCTAGTGGTTTTCATCAGATTGAGATGAATCCACACGGACACTACGAATTCACAAGCATTTCGGTCTCAAAAACGCACCTGCAACCTAGAGCAGTATTCAATAAACTACAGATGGCTAATTTGAAAATACAACCCGCCAAGTGCAGTTTCCTAAGAAAGGAAATAGATTTTTTGACACACATTGTTACACAAGAAGGAGTTAAACCTAACCCAGATAAAATCTAAGCAATAAAAAATTTCCCCTGCCCGAAAACCGTTCGAGAAAATAAATCATTTCTAAGCTTACTAGGTTATTACAGGAAGTTCATAAGAGACATCGTGGGAATAACCAAACCTTTAACCAGACAACTGAAAGGCAAGATATCAATAGTGATTGACGATGAGTTTAAAGAAGCAGTAGCTTATTCAGAAAACCTTTTGTGTAATGACCTAATACTAGCGTACCCCGATTTCAATAAATCATTCACATTGACCACAGATTCAAGCAGCTACGCCATAGGTGCAGTCTTATCTCAAGGCCCCAACACCAACGATAGACCTATCGCATTTGCCAGTCGAACACTTTCTGACACAGAGGTTAGGTATTCAACGATAAAGAAGGAAATGCTGGCTATTGTTTGGTCCGTGGGACATTTTAGACCCTACCTTTTTGGACGCAAGTGTAAGATAGTAACAGATCATAAACCATTGGTTTGGCTAGAAAACTTAAAAGGCCAAAACCCAAAATTACTTCGGTGGAAAACCACTCTCGCCGCTTACGACTACGAAGTAGTCTATAAAAAGGCTCCAAGAATGTTGTTTGAACATAAATGAAGATCCACCTAGAATAACAATTGTTCAGAAACCAATAAACCATTTCAATATTCATTCAAGCAATCTTACAAATTGGATCATCAGTCCCAGTACAATTAATAACACCATTCCCCCATAAAAAATGACGTACCTTCTTTGAACCAGAATATACGTTCGATCCAATTACTAATATACTTCAGACTATCCTCAAATCAAACAAAACACACGCAATCCTAGCACCAGATAAGGAATAGAGGCCTAATTAATGGTTTAGGCACGGTAACGACGGGAAGAACATCATCACCGAAATCAAAACCTTGAGGGACACTTCTGACTTCTTGAAGCTAGAACAGGACAAGCAAAAAAATTTCGACAAGGTGGTTATCGTTAGGTTCATTAATATTACGGACCACATTAATAAAGAACAATCTAAAATACAATCCTTTTTGTTTTCAGCACAAAATACCATTTTCAAAGAACTACAGGAAGATAGGGAAAACATCTACACCCTTTTTATTTTGTAATACGAATTTTATTACAATTTGCCATTTGATTGAGATAAAATTACAATTGAAATGCTTAATAGGAAAAAGATTATCGTTACACAATGGTAAGGGAAATCGATATAAACACAAGATACAATGCTTGTCATACTCAAAATGAAAGTGTCTATAGCTAAGATTATAATTAGTTATTGTTACGTTTGATTTCGCTTAAAAGTGTATAAAATTGTTTTACATAATAATAAATACATGAGGCGCCGACATTGCTGAAAAAGTTACATTACAACCTTTTCAGTTTTCTGGCTAGGATAAGTGGGGAGAAGGAAGTAAAAGAATCAGATTTGTGCTGATCCTGAAGGGATCCGACTGCACCTAATCACCCTTACGGGGCTTGCGCATGCGCACCTTCATCCTCATCCTCGTCCTCCTCCTGCTCCTCCGCATTGCTATTCTGCTGTTCATCGTCGTTCTCATCGGCCTCACCGTCATCCTCGATCTCCTCGGTGGCCAGATCTTCCACGCCGGCAACGAGATTCTCTTGGAACTCGGAGAAGCTCTGGCGCTGCGATTTTTTGGGTGGATTCAGTACATCAATCGAATAAACTATAATATTGAGACCCTGACAGAACACATAAATAATATCGCTGAGAGTCTTCTAGACAGCAAGTTAGGACTAATCCGAAAACAACAAATATACACTATAAGGAATATGCTAAGCACACAAAATATAAATATACAACTAGATGGACACATTTATAACATTCTTACACCATCATGTTACACCTTCAACAACAAGTTACTATTTAATATTAAGATACCAACTTGTACAAGTTCATACAGGAGCGGCAACACAGAACAACATACGTATTTTGGATATCGTCAACAATATTAAAGAAACGAAATGCGATGTAATAGATGCCGGGCACGAAATGGACATCTTCGAAGCAGAAAAAGGATTTATTTTCATTTTCAATGGAATGAACCTTACCTTTAAATCAACATGATACGGTGAAAACTACCTAACAGGCTCATTCATAATACGTTACAAAAACTGCACCGTATGGATAAACGACATAGAATACAGTGATAAAGAACTAGTAGAACATAACCACTTCACTTTTATACTTCCACCAGTCGTCAAAATAACAAAAAACTAAACGATAAAACCATTATCATTGAAAAGACTACACTTAGAAGCCATATCAACTGCCGGAAAGATCACCACCATCAATACTACAACACTGTGACGACGGTCACAATGTGGCCGTCGCCACGAGATATGTATATAAAATTATGCAAATAATATAAATATCTAAATAGTAGGCTAAGTTTTGGGTTAAGGTTAGGTTAGGTAGATAGGACCAATGTAAATATGAAGTGAACATGTAGAATACATAGGCTAAGATTAGGGTTAGTAGGCGTTAGGGAATCATAGGGCCGGGCCCACACCTCGGCCACACCAGGCCTGACGTCACGGGCAACATCGCCCATACCGTTAGCAACATCCTCGAGGAACGAGAGGAAACAACCATGCAGTGGCTGGAACACGAGATCCGCCAATCAGCGATCGACAGAAGAGGCCAGAGAGCGCGATCCGGGCAGAGACCCGCGGCGCAGGCGCCGACAGAGCAACGAAATGCAAAAAAAGGAATTTGCATAGGCCACCTGCCGCCCAGGAGAGAGAGCGAGACGGAAAGCTCGCCATGCAAAATAATGCATGGAATGCGGAACGGCGCGTGCCATCGATCGTGGCAGCGCAGCCGTTAAAGGAGCGGGCAGAATTGGGTCACGCGACGGCTGAGACGAGAAACAATAGACACTCGTAATTAGACCGGCAGTGAAATTTGAAATTGGAAATTTGATTGACGACCCCGTTCGCGAAACATATCGACATATATCCAGCCCGAACCCAGGACGACAAGGACCCCCAAAGGACAAGGACAAGGAGACACTTGAATTTAAGGAAGATTTATTGGGTGAGCAAGCTGCGACCGCCGCATTTTTACAATCTATAAACAAGCAAGCTTAGAAGTGCGGCAGAAAGGGATAGGGAGAACACGAAGAAACATTTATGAACCAGCCAGGGATGAGTACAGGCATTGCTTATATGAATAAACAGAAACGAATATTGTGAAAACCCACTTTATTAATTTCCCCATCCAAATCGTCCATCGATATCACCCACTGTGTTCCAGGCACTGATTTGGGCAGGACGGGAACAGGAACACCCCGCCGCTGGGATTAATTCCGGGCGTGGGTGTGGGCGGCGGCCGTTGGGTTACCAAGTCGCCTGCCCGATCTCAGAATGAGCCGTAGGGATTAGCCCAGGCGCCGCTGCTGGGAAATTACGAGTCAAGGGGCATTTTTAGGGGAGGGCGACGGCCCGCCGTTGGGGTACCACGGTGGAGCCGCCGGGCCGCGGCAGCTCGGGCACGCCGGCGTCGCGGTTTTAGGTTTGGGTTGCGGGCGCGGGAGCAGGCTGCTGGGTCACCCCGAGCCACGACTCCAGTCTCTAGGGGGGAATCTGGCTGCTGGGAGACCCCGAGCCGGTAGTTTCTGACCCGCCCAGCGTGGGCAATTTAATCTGGCAGTTGGAGTCGAGAAAACCCACCCTAAAAACCCTCAAAACCTCGTCCCTTCATTTCCTGGCATTTCCAATTATAAATTTAACTGGAAGGGACTCTGGGCCGCTGAGTTCATATCCCGGCCGTAGTGCATCCTTACAACACATTATAAATTCACAGCCATATATTCAGCAATTCTATTGATTCTTATCCTTATCGCCCTCCTTCGATTTTGCCGCAAACCAAATACCATCTTTCTGCCACATCTGCCGTCTGCTCCCATCTTTGTGGAGCCGGCCATACCTCCGATATGGCCCTCTCTCCACTCTAGGGGGGGAGGAGTTACCGCACACAATGTTGCGGACACCCGCCCCCCAAACCCCAGCGACGTAGATGAATGGTCATCAACCCACATATGTGGGTACATAAACGCTGAGTTCGGAAAAGCTAAACGAAACCAACGACCAAGCAGATTCTCGCTCCCAACTCCAATCTGCTATGCTAACATTGCAGTTTCCCCCACCCATTCCATTCCATTCCATTCATTCTCTTATATGGATACTTTATTTCATAAGTCACTTCAGAGTTTATATCACAATAAAGATTCATTACAATTTTGACCACACAAGAAGACGGTTCTTATTATTGGAAGACTGGGAAAATATCAAGATTGATGATTGGGTCTTGTTCCTCGGGTGCGTGGTTCCCAGAGTCGACGGTGCCGCATAGAGGCATGTAACCGTGCCAGATGATTTTCGATGCGTGGAGCGTGGCTCCGATGAATGTCATTGATGATCAGAGCGTGGCTCTGCGTGATTGCCGGTCATATAAGGCCCGTTGCCGTTTCCTGAAACCTGGCGTCGACAGCAATCGATCGTCCGTAAACCTCGCCGTCCGAAGTCCCAGCAGAAGAATATTCTTGGATTCCGGCATTCCGCAGAAAAATGTCCGGGTTGGCCGCAGTCGCTGCGTGCCTTTCGTATGTTAATCGGTGCTTGCTCCGGTGGCGATATTGTGGCTTGGCTCGTGTTAGCGTTTCTTCTGATATTTCCCGCGATGAAGCAAAAATCTTGCCTCCGGGTGAATAGCTGGTATTCCGGGAGCATGTTGTCGTATACGCGCTTCGGTATGAATCCTGCCAGTCACATTTGCAGGCTCAGATCCACTAAGTATTTCTTAGAAGGCTCGTTGGGCCTTTGGAAGTGTGTCCTAATTTCATCCTCCAGTTGTAGCGCGGCGTGGTATCTAAAAAAAAAATGTTTTTTTTTTTTAAATTCGATGTAGTTTACTTATTTAACCTTGTTTTATTTTATTTTCATTGTAAGAAAGTTCTCTGGCTGGGATAGACCTCAGTTGTGCCCAGGGAGCCCATATAAGTAAATTTGTATAAAGGTGGGAGTGACAGTAGGAAATATCATAGGAAGAATCAAGATATACTACGGGCTAGTACTACAAGCAATACAGTTTTTAGTTTTTGACGGCTTTCTATGCCTTCAATACTACTAAATAGGCGATTGTAATCCGTATGTCAGATCAAATAAAACGGGGCCTACTTTGTTCCTTTTGGTCAGAGAATGTGAAGCGGGGCCTTCTTCTCTACTAAAATCTAGGCAGACACCAAGGACTTCGCCAGCTGTCGATAGGGCTACGCATGTCACCTTGCACAAATTTAATCCCGATGGTGCCGGAGTAGACGCCTCAGCCTGGTGTACATCAGTCGATCTCGTATTGGCAGACCACGTCCTAGAGGGCAGTGGTCTGGTGATGACTTTAAGCAAGGCGCCAGAAGGCAGCGCATCACAATGGTTATCGCAAGTATGTTTCGCTGGCATAACCTGGGCACAGTTTAAGGAACTGTTCATTCAACGCTTTGTGGGAGTGAAGACAACTACAGCGATTCTACTGAACGTTTTGGAGGGTCGCCCTAAACCTGGAGAGGGGTTCGCAGAGTATGGCAGCCGGATTGTTACCTCACTTATCTCCAAGTGGAAAGCCATAGACATGGAGGAAATCGCAGTGTCGGTAGCGTTGGCACATATGGCACAAATCGACAACAGCTTGTTGCGTTGGGTATATACAACTAAAGTTACAAGCCGCAATGAGCTACAACAACAACTGCAGGCTCATGCTTACAAGAGGCGTAATCCGGAAGAGGATTCAAGTTCAACGGGCCCGGAGCGAAAGAAGATCATGTTCCAAGTGAAATGTCATCACTGTGGGAAAATTGGCCATAAAATCGCTGAATGCCGAAATCGACTGGAAAGAACTGGACAGCACGCGAGGGGAAACAATCAGAACGGGAGCAGTAACTTTGGAGTGAAGAACCGGATCAACGTACGATGTTTCCACTGCGACGAAAAGGGACACTACGCTAACACTTGTCCAAAAATTCAAACCAGCGAGAACGAGAAGAAGAAGGTGTACGAGAGGCGTGTGGACATTTGCACGGTGGCTCCGCCAATGGAAAAAATAAGTGTATCCGGTGAGCTCATTCCATTTTGCTTTGACTCCGTACCAGAGTGCTTATTAGTTAAGGAAAGTGTTGCAGAGAAATTTAAAGGAAAGCGACTTAATAATATTGTAAAACTAAATTGCATAGGTAACGACTCCATCTGTAGCCCAATGCAAATACTTTCCAATATAAATGTTGAAGAGTATTGCCTAGAGATTTTACTGCATGTTGTATGGACAAATATTTGAAATACGACGTTTTAATTGGCCGCGAAATATTGACTCGTTGGAGGGTCCAGTTCTCTCAGGATCCAAAACAGTTTTATAATTTTGTTAATACTAAACGTAAGGCGGTAACTCATCCTTCCTCACTCTCGTTTGCAATCTCAACCTTGAAAGGCGATCAGGCTATTGCCGATCTTTTTGCAAGCAACATACTCCACTTCCATTAACCTAAATCAGACACATTCTTATAACTTGCCTAGATCGAACCTAATATTCTGTCCATGTATAGACGAAAGCTCTCTCCTTTTAGATCTTCATCGTGCTAAGCCAGTTTATTTGCCAGGTCCCGACGGAATACCGGGCTTTGTGCTTAGGTATTGTGCTGATGCCCTGTGCTCGCCCCTTCTGAAATTATTTACCTTATCCTTAGAAACCTCGAACTTTCCCCTTATTTAGAAGGGGTCATTCATTATTCCTCTCCACAAAAAAGGTAACAAAGCGGAGGCCAATAACTATAGAGGAATCTCTAAGCCTTCGGCCATCCCTAAACTTTTCGAAAACATAATCACTCCACATTTGCAGCACCTTTGCAGATCAGTAATTTCTTCATGCCAGCATGGATTTGTAAAGCGAAGATCAATAACTAAAACTATTTTGGAGCTCACTTCCTTCATTATAAGGGGCTTCCAGAATAACATTCAAACAGATGTAATTTATACTGACTTAAGTTAAGCATTTGACACTGTTAATCATTTCCTTCTCCTCAGGAAACTCGACTTAATGGGTTTTCCAATTGATCTTCTTAGGTGGATCTCTAGTTATCTGACAGGCAGGACGCAAAAGGTCCTTTTTAAAAACAATTTATCTAATGTTCTCCGAGTCACCTCAGGTGTCCCGCAAGGGACCCACCTGGGTCCTTTGTTGTTTACATTATTTATTAATGATCAGCCCGAAGTTTTGACAAATTCTAGAGTACTCATGTACGCTGATGATGTCAAGCTTTGTGTGCAATACAAGAACGTCGCCTATTAGTCTGATTTACAAACAGATCTTGATTGCTTTCAAACCTGGTGCCGCATAAACCTACTAAACTTAGGCGGGTTTCCGCCTGGATCCCAAACTTGACTTTATCGATCATATTTCGTGCATGGTGAATAAAGCCAGGGGTATGCTGGCGTTTATTGAACGGTAGTCGAAAGAATTCGATGACCCTTATTTAACTAAAAATTTATATATTTCATTAGTCCGCCCTATCTTAGAATATGGATCTTGCGTTTGGAGCCCACAGTATGGGGTCCATAGTACACCCATTGAATCGGTTCAAAAGAACTTTTTGCTTTTCGCTCTACGCGGTTTAAACTGGGATGCTGACCAGAGATTACCCTCCTATCATAGTAGACTTCTTCTAATTAACTTACCCTCCTTAGCCAATCGTAGAACCATGCAAGGCATAACCTTCATTTATATCGTTATTAATGGTGACGTGGAAAGTACTGACTTGTTAGGCCAGATCAACTTCCACGTCCCGAGTAGAAATACTAGATCGTACATACCCTTAGTTTTGCCCCTTTGTAGAACCTCCTTTGAACTGCATGATCCCTTTAGAATACTGTGTGCAGGTTATAATGATTTGTATTCGGTGATTTCACATGCTAAGTCTTCCTAAACTAAAAACTTTAATCCTTACCCACTTAAATCGCATGCATGCAAACATTTAGGCAGCTCGCCGCTGGTTTATTTCCTCTTATTCTTTTCTATATTTTAATCGTGTCCACTAATACCTTACCCTAACAGGCACGTGCCTGGTTTCATAAGGGCCACTTGAACGTACTGACCGAAGTGCATCAACGTCCATATAACAGATGCAAGTAATCAAGCACGTGGATCGGTTTTAACTCAAAACCATAATGGTCTCCAACTTCCCATTGTATACGCATCAAGAGCATTTACAAAAGGTGAAAGTAACAAATGTACAACTGAGCAGGAATTACCTGCAATTCATTGGGCGATACTACATTTCAAATCATATATATATATGGAAAACAGACCTTAGACCTTTAACATACCTTTTCTCAATAATCAATCCCAGTTTTAAACTGACACGTATGAGGCTCGAACTAGAAGAATACGACTTTTCAATGTAATATTTAAAGGGAAAAAATAATTATGTATCATTATTATGTATATCAAGGATAACCATCAAAGATCTACAAAATATAAACAGAATTATATTGAAAGTCACTAATAGATATCAAAGTAGACAAAAATTTCGCAAGGAAAATCAAAAACAAGAATTTTCTATGCAATCTTTAAATAAAGCTTCTAAGCCCAACGTATACGACGTCATAAACAATGATGAAGTACGTAAAGTAGTGACCTTGCAGATAAAAGGAAGAAAAATGACTTCAAGATATGATATAAGCGATTTATATACTAATGGAGTTATTGACTTAGATCAATTTTTCCAAAGTCTTGAAATCAGCCAACTCAAAGTGGCACCGTGGGAAAATATCTTTGAGCATACCTCAATAGATAATTTCAAATGAATGGGCAATAATATCTTGAAAACATTAAGAGTAGCGCTACTCAACCCGTTGACCCAAATAACAAATTTAAATGAAAAAGAAGTGATTTTGTCTACACTTCATGATGATGCAATTCAAGGAGGTCATACTGGAATATCAAAAACTTTGGCCAAAGTAAAACGACACTATTACTGGAAAAGCATGTCTAAAGATATAACTGAGTGCGTAAAAAAATGTCAAAAATGACAGAAAGCTAAAATAATTAAACACACAATGACCACTTTTACAATTACAGACACCTCAATAAATGCTTTCGACAGAGTGATAGCGGACACTATTGGTCCACTGCCAAAATCAGAAAATGGTAATGAGTATGCAGTTAAAATATTACATCCACAGCACACCACCACCAAACAGTTGGAACAATAGAAAGAAATCATAGAACTTTCAATGAGTACATACGATCTTACATCACTGAAATTTTAAATTTTATTAAGTTCTTATCCTAGCGCAACAAGTTTACACTTATAATTATAGAACTAGTCACATGAATTGAGAAACATATGTACTTACTGTGACGACGGTCACGATGTGGCCGCCGCCACAACCTTGTAAATAATAAACCATGTAAATAGTAGGTTAAGTTAGGATAGGTAAATAGGGATAAGTAGTAGGTTAAGTTAGTTGGGGCAAAACCGATGTAAATATGAAGTCATGTAGAATAAGATTAGGGTTAATAGGCGTTAGGGAAATCATAGGGCCGGGCCCACACCTTGGCCACACCAAGTCTGACGTCAC
>VNJN01002012.1:0-24058 GCA_008042485.1 Drosophila mayri | reverse complement strand
CACAGGAAATTGTCCTGAATACGTCAAAAGCCCAAGAAAGACTCCGTAACTCTGGAATCTTCGTAAGCTTGGTGATCTTTCTAAATTGTCAACCCACCAAAAAACATTTTGGTGACCCCGACGAACACGTCAACCTGACGTTTAGTCAACAAAGGAAATATCCGTAACTCTTGGGATTTTCCGAATTAATCAACAAAGGAAATATCCGTAACTCTTGGAATTTTCCGAATTAATCAACAAAGGAAATATCCGTAACTCTTGGGATTTTCCGAATTAATCAATAAAAAAAAATATCCGTAACTCTTGGGATTTTCCGACAACTTTGACCAAAATCCTTTTTTTTAGAAACTCTAAGCTCTAAAAATCCCCCAAGTCTATTGAACATTTTGTTTGCTTCCTTCGACCACATCACGGTTCAATATATCTAATAAGGAGGAGCAAGCAGTCACAGAGGCGTTAGACTTGCAGGAAAGGATCAGTCAAGACATCTCAAAGTTCATCCGCAACTTTAAAAAAGACTCTGCGGAAAGAAAACAAGGCCCAACATATTACGAATCAAAGTTGGCCGCAATCGATGAAATTTGAAACCGATTTGCGGATAATGACAAAAATATTCCAGCGGAACATAAAACCGCTGGATATTTAAAGTTCTTCGTAGACTGTCGTGAGTCATACGACAGATACAGAACAATTATAACCGAGGCAATGATTCAAACCTCCGGAATTGCCCTCGGAAAGGCCACATCGATCAATGCTTTGGAAAATGCAGGCGTTGCAAGCTTACCGCAACCTGCAAGCAAGCTAATATCAGCATGTCGTCGATAAAGGGCGATTGCTGAATCAATCAGACGGGCCCTAAAAGAATTTTCCGATACCGGAATGGCCATCACAAGGGATTCAATAAACTCATTATGGTCCCAATATCAGAATGTCCACTTCTCAGTTCACGAGGATTACGAAGACCCAGTCAGAGAAAGATACGACATGCAGTCGTTCCTCCGGCTAGCAGGGGATGTTCAAAGAGTCTTGGGAGCTCAAACAAATGCATCAAATAATGAAGATGTGCATTTGCCCAGAGTCAGCATCCCAAAGTTCGATCGGGATCTACTCAAGTGGATTCAGTTCTTCGATTTGTTCAAATGCATTGTTCATGATACCAACATGCCCACAGTCAGGAAAATGTGGTACCTCAAAACCAGCGTAGCTGGAGAGGCAGAAAGATTAATAAGGCATATTGATCTTAAAAAAGAAAATTACATGAGCGCATGGGATGTATTAGGTGACGCATACAACAATCCCCGCCATGTGGCAGATACGATTCTCAATCGTCTCCTGCAACATCATATAAATAATGACGATCCAAAGTCATTAAAAGAGTTGTACATAACAACAATTGAGTCTCTAGCATCGTTAAAGGGACTAGGCATTGATATATCCAGCTGAGATACAATCATAATCGCCATCATCAAGCAAAAACTGGATTTTGCGAATAGAGCCCTCTACGAACAATCGTTAGACGGGTCAAGGGAACTCCAAGGTCTTGATACAATGTTAAGCTTCCTGGACCAACGAAGCCGAGTACTTGGAACAGGAAAACGCAGTCAACAACCGAGAAAGGAGCAGAAGAGCTCATAATGCACTTCTGCCAGCGCTGGAAGACAACCAAATTATCCTTGCTGCAAACGGACTCATTGGCTATACAAATGTGATGATTTCCGCAACAAAACAATACCCGAACGAAACAATTGGGTTCAAAAACAAAGATTATGTGTGAACTCTTTTAGCAGTGATCACAAGGCAATGGATTGCCGAGGCCGTACGTGTTTTAAATGCGATAAAAAACACCATACATTGCTGCACTTGGAGACTACGTCAGGTGCGGCAACAGAGCCACAATAACCTTCTGTAGGTGCAGCAAGTAACAAAAGTTACAATTTGCTGGCCACAGTCAAGGTACTGGTCAAAGCAAGCAATGGTCAGATGGCCACGTTTCGAGCCTTGCTAGACTCAGGATCACAAATTAATCTGATCTCTGAACGAATGGCCTCCAAGCTGTTATTAAAGCTCCACGGTGCATCACTGCGCATCCAGGGCATTGGAGGCAACCCAAAAATCAGTAGAGCTAGAACAAACGTTCTCATGAAGTCGATGCATAATGACTTTGCTCAACAAGTAGAAGCTTTTGTGCTACCACATATCATAGCTGATCAATCAGCTCATGAATTAATTGCCTCACATCTACAAGTCCCAAATAACGTCACCCTAGCTGATCCAAACTTTGACAAACCAGAAAAAATTGATATTGTCTTTGGCGCAGAGCATTATTATTCTTTGCTTCTACCAGATCAGATGCTGATGAAGCCGGGAGGCCCAATTCTCCAAAATACAAAGCTTGAATGGATTGTGGCCGGGAAAATTCCTGCTGAGCACGACTCAGCGGCACTTTGTGCAGCGGCAACCACAGAAGAGGAGGTGCATACGCTAATAGAGCGTTTTTGGACACTAGAAAATCTAGAAACCAAAGAAAAGGCTCGATCTCCAATAGAAGCTCATTGCGAATCTCACTTTCTACCGAATCTACAGGTTGCAATAGATGGAAAGTTCATTGTTAAACTTCTATTTTCTGAAGGAACTTCAGACCTGGGGGCATCTCAAAAAACAGCAACCAACAGGTTCTTGGCATTAGAGCGACGAACGCCACCCGAAGTCTTGAAAGGATATGAAGATTTCATGGAAGAATATGAGCGTCTTGGGCACATGAAACTGGTACATCCCACACACATACCCTCAGATCACTACTTCATTCCACATCACTGTGTATTGAAGCTCGAAAACAGTACCACAAAACTGCGGGTAGTTTTTGATGCGTCCTGTAAAACGACAAGCAATAAATCATTAAATGATATATTGTACGCTGGACCCACCGTAGAGAGCGAACTGTATGCAATCTTACTACGTTTCCGCACTCACAGATATGTGTTTACGGCAGATATAGAAAAGATGTATCGACAGGTGTGGATGCACCCCGATCACCAGTTCCATCAATTAATTGTATGGCGGAAGAAACCATCAGACGATCTAAAGTTTTATAGACTTAAAACTGTCACATATGGTACAACATCAGCGCCGTTCCTGGCTACTTAATGCTTGGATTATTTGTCCGAAAAAGCCAAGATTCATCTACCGCTTGGATCATCCGTACGCAAACATGATTTTTATGGGGATGACTGTCTCACAGGAGCAGACAGCATCCCAAAGGCCGTACAAAAAAATAATCAAATATCCGTCCGGTTGCTGTGCTCAAAGTCAAGAGTTGCGCCGACAGCTTAGGAGACGTTACCGCGGCTAGAGTTATGTGCCGCAGTTTTGGGAGCGTAACTAACCCACAGAATCAGAAAGGATTTACGCATGTCTGAAAACAAGGCATCTGGGTACTTTTGGACTGATTCAACTGTAGTCCTGTCCTGGATAAATGCTTCCGCAGCATCATACCACACATTTGTGGCCAATCGGATCGCTAAAATCCAGTCAGTGTCGCATCAATCTCAGTGGCGACATATGTCATCCGCGATTAACCCGGCTGATGTCCAATCAAGAGGAATTGCGTCAAGCAGATTAGCAGAGCACAGCCTCTGGCTATTCGGACCTCGATTTTTACACGGTTCAAATGGTCAAAAGTACCGCTCCCAGCGAGTTAGAACGATGAGTGAAGCAGGTGAGCCAACATGTCAAGATCAACTGGGAAGCGATCTATACAATTGCAATCTCCTACAACTACGCTAAGTGTAGGTGAACTGACTGATGCTAGGACCCACATCTTAAGCACTATTCAAAAAATTGAATTCAGTGCTGAGCATAAGCAGCTTCGCATCCACAGGACAGTGGACAAGAAAAGTTAAATTATCTCGCTGTCTCCAATAATCGGAAATGACGGACTCATCCGAGTAGGAGGGAGGTTGGAAGAATCTAATCCGACATATTCCGCAAAGCATCAAATCTTGCTCCCATACAATGATCCAAATGAGAAGATGCTGCTTCGAGAGATGCATGAAGAGAACATGCATTGCGGCGCACAATCGTTGAGAGCCATAGCCAGACAGCAATACTGGATTCTAAACGATAAGACAATGCCCAGAAGCATCACCCACAGTTGTGTCAGATGCACAAGGGCACGACCCAAATTGATGCAGCAAATCATGGGTAATTTACCTGCGGATCGAGTAACACAGGCTCGTCCATTCTCCAACTCTGGAGTCGACTAAAAAGCAGTGCAGTGCGAAAGCAGTGCATCTTGAATTGGTAAGCGATCTGACAACAGACGATTTCCTAGCCGCTCTTCGGCGGTTCTTGGGTCGACGTGGAAAATGCCAGACCATTCATTGCGACAACGCCACGAACTTTGTTGGTGCCAACCACCAGTTAAAGGCGTTAGAAGAAACAATCTTTATAGAACAGGCTCAGACCAAGATCATAAACCCATGCAGTAAGCAGCAGGTGGAGTTCAACTTCATTCCGCCTCGAGCGCCATCATTTGGCGGCCTATGGGAAGCGGCGGTGAAATCAGCGAAAAGGCTACTGGTATCAGTCACAGCCACATCATTGCTCACGTTTAAAATTTTTGTTTAATCGAGATTAAATTGGTTTGAACTCTAGTTAAAAATTTGGATACCTTAGACCAATGATCCTTTGTTAGGTTATCCCGTTGGCCATATAGATGGTACTAATAGTAGTACCCGTGCTTCATTAAAACACTTTACTAATATACATGCGTGTTTCTTCACCGTATACTCTTGTATTTGCCTATTCTGGTTAGGTGCCTTATACGATCTGTCAAATTCAGTTTTTATCGTATTTAATTCGGCATATATTTTAACCCAATCCATTACGGGTTGAACATTGGTGTAATTTATTCCCTGAATTAAACGGAAAGAATGGCTGTTTTTACTAACCTCTCTTGAACAACAGAATAGCTAACTCTCCTGCATAGAAATATATGAAATAGTCAGGCTAGTGGGACACATATGAAATCTGTACCTACAATGCAATGCCATTTGCCTTTGAATTTCAAATCAAACTCAGTATTGATATGCTTTGCTATATCTACTTCCATATCGCACTTTTCGATAGCCTGTGCTGCGCATTCAACGGCGCTCTTCTGCATTTCCTGACTCATGTCAGTATGCCGAATATCTACCTCGTTATTGGACATTTTTATGGCTTTTATTATTATTCGTATTTATTTTATTTCAAGGATGATTTACTGTTTTCATATTTTATTTATTTTAGTTCTTAATATATTTTACAAGGCTATACATAATTCGTGTAATAGTTGTAATGTGTGTCAAAATAATTTGTTTCCAATTGCTGCCGGTGCTTCTTATATTTTATATAGGTCGTTAGCCTGGCTTTTATTTATAGCCCTTTTTGATATGCATTTATTGTGTAATATATAGGCTTTATACAAAATATAAGCGCACATTATGGCAACAATAATTGACAATAAAACATTTGTTAATTTTGAGTCAATAGTGTTAGATTCGATTTTGTTGATTACATTTGCTGTGGAATCCACTGACTTTGTTTCAACAATTGCCATATTTGAATTTATTTCTCTTAATTTTATGCCATTAACATATGGCGTAGCTCTTGATTTGTAATTTATTACCCAATCATTGGACATATATCCAAAAATTTATATATATTTTTAATTAGGTTTGTAGTAGAGGGTAGTAAGAGCAGCAGTTTTGTATTTAGTTTAAAGTGAATTTTATTTAGCTCAATATTAGTCAGAAACAGCAAGGGTGCTGCTTCGTCGGATTTGTTGTAAGTTTGAATTTGTTAAGGTAAAAATGGTTTTCTGATCCTATCTAGAGGTAAGATGTATTCTAACAGAGGGAAACCTGCCTAGTTTTTGCATGGATTTTAGGCCACGCTCTAATCGGGCAACGTTAATGTTGCTCAACTTACAAAAGTTATTTTATATCATAAAACAAAAATATGCATCGCAGTGCAATTCAAAAAATTAGGCAACGCAGTGCATTAAAAAAAATATGCGCTCTATGAAGCGCCTCGTTGGCGTAAGGAGCGGCCTGCCCCTCACACTTGTTGCTTCAGCTGCTGTTGTCCGGGGCCTATGAGCTCAGGCGGTACCGGTGCTGGCCGCACAGGTGTACTCGCAGTGGGGCGAGAACAGTGGTCCCTCGCAGTCGTTGGGACACTTGCTCTTCAATTTAGGGATTTCAGCTTTTTCCGGAGAAGATTAAATAATTTTAGTTTTCGAAATGTTTCTTATTGCAGAGTAGGTGGATGTGGTGGGTGTTTTCTTCTGTGTGGTTCTTTTGTTTAGTAATATTTTTATGTGTTCTACTTCGGCATGTATTTTAACCAAATAGTTCCAATTTATGTTGTCTCCGCTGGTTTGGACGACTATATGATATAAGAAATTTAGGTTTGACAGTTTTCAACATATTTTCATCAAAGTTGAGTTTTAGCCGTTTCATATTATTCTGGAATTTCAGTTTTTAGTTATTGAAAATCGGTCTACTATATCCTATAGCTTCCATGGGAACATTTAGCAAAATAAAAATCAGAACAGCCATTTTTCAAACCATTTTCATCAAATTTGAGATTTGGCAACAAATTATTTATCATTCCAGAATTTTGGTTATAATTTTTTGTTTAAATTCTGCAAGGGTATACAAACTTCGGTGAGCCGAAGTTAGCTTCTTTTCTTCTTGGATGTAATATATATATGCACGTATATAAATCTATATATGTTTATACGCTTGGACACTAGCGGATCACAGTGAAAAGTAAGTGTTCAGTCACGGCAGCATTTATTCATAAGCAATAACATTTAGAATACGACATAATAATTCTTCAGTCGCAGCCACATGCATTTGTCGTTAATAAAGTATCAGTTACCAGGTCAAGCGAATATGCATTGCTGGCGGACATGAGGAAAGCGAAATAGAGCAATAAGTGTCAGGTCATATAGCTGACAGTAACCCACATACACAGTAACCCACATTCACAGTAACCCACATTAGTTTTGTTATACGATATTTGTTACCATAAGCATTTTTGTACCTATATATACTGTTAAGTTTTCATTAATAAAGTCAGTAAGAGTTATACCTCACAACAGAGCTTTTATTCATGCACATGTGCCCGACACCATAGCCGTGTCTTTTATGCACACAACTCAACTCAATCAACCAACCTCATCCAACCAATCAACCTCACCCAAACTCACTCAAACCGTCCAACTAGTTCCAAGTGCTAGTTGCAACAACCACAGGCAATAGTTTATGCACTATCTGCCAGGCGTCTAAGCCTCAACACACAAACAGTAAGTAGGGGGGCAATATTGGCAAAGCACTTTTGCACTCTAAAACAGGAAAAAAAATTCACTGCGTTTAGGCGTATGTAAATATACCTATATATTCTTTTAAATAGGTACATATATACATATAACACTTCTCACTTTTCACTTGGAACTATTTGGAATCGGATGAAAAGCAAAGAAATAACGCCGATGGAAAAGGAATATGGCGACCACGGGCGAATGGTTAGAAAAACCCTCGTACTTTTCTTGGAAAAAATACGCAAAGGGGGGCGCTGATCAGGATAGATCGCAGGCGTCGACCATGAAATAGAGTGGGCGGAGGTTTTCCCAAATTAAGACGGCTGTCACTGGGCTGGTCGTCTGTGGCCTCTGGCTTGGGGTTGGTTGTCGTGGTGGCTGCTGGAGTATAAAATCCCAAGTCCAAAAAAAGAAGAAGGTCGGCGAGATCGGCTTCACACAGGTGGTAGTTGAATGTATCGCGTCGTTATATGTCATTATTGTTTTGGTAATAATGGTTTCATGTTCCAATGAGAGTTTTCGGTTCTTTCTGGTTATGAGGAATTTTCGGAAGATTTCTATTAGCGGAGAGTGAAGACGTTCAACTGGGGAGTTATGACTGTTGAAACAATGTAACGTGGGAGGAGATATTGTATTGACTAAGAAAGTCTTGGAACATGCTTCCCCAGAATTCTGCACCCGGATCAAAAATAATTTTTGAAGGGATGCCGAAATGAGAAAAGAATGTTTTCAAGGCATTGATTGCACGTATGCTTGTGCGATTTTCGAGAACTTGTCTATTATAGTGAGATGTAGATTATGATTGATGGTGTAAATATCGATATGGAGTATATCTAAAGGCTAAAGGTATTTATGTTAATTGAAATGCTACTTTAGGTGGTTTCCTGTCGTATTTTAACGTCAAACAAATATCACATTCTTTGATAACTTGTGAAACTTTTGTTTTAAGTTGGGGAAAGTATATTTCCCTTTTAAGATGTTTCTATGTTTCTTCACTGCCTCTGTGTTTACTATTAATGTGGTAGTCGGAAATTCAGGAGTTTTGCTCGTTTTGGTCCTGAATATCATATATTACAGTTAAACACCAGATATTGTTTTCTGAGAAGTGTGTAATAAATGCTTTATCATTGCTTTCTGGTCCTTGCGATAGGACTGCTCCTAAAGCGTGTGAATTATTTTTCGAAGCCTGGGTATTGGAGTGTGGGTTGACTACAGAGCAGTGTTTGAATTGTTCCGGTAATTAGTATTGTCCCTATTATTATTGTCTTGGTTGTTACTGCGATACTGGTTGTCATAACGGTTGTTAGTATTTCTGGAATTATTGTCCCTATTATTATTGTCTCGGTTGTTATTACGATGTTGTTTATCGTAACGATTACTTCTGGAATTATCGTAGCGTTTTGAATATGACCTGTCTCGATCGTATGAGTTATCGCTTTGTTTGTAGTTAAATTAAGTAAGGAAAGCTTTTTCCGTCTTACAGATCTGATAAGCTTTGTTCAAGGTGGTTGGTTTCCGGGATCGGACGACTGGCCTTAGTGGTTACCTAGGGCCTATTTAAAGTGCGTTCAAGCAGATTTCGTCAAAAAGTTCTTCCTTGTTTGACGTTTCATTATCGGATGAATCGTTTTTGATGGTTATAGACAATAGTTCATTCCTGAGTCTAGCTATTCCAAAATATAGTTGTCGTACTGAAGATTTTGGTGGGAATGTTTGTATATTCCTTTTCAACATATCTGCCGTCTTTTTAGGCACAAAAATATTGCGAAGGTTGTTCTTTATACAGCCCCACTCTAATTTTGTTCTTACTAAGGTAAGTGCTTCGTTAGATTTTCTTTAATTTTGTTCCTGATTGCTCTCATCGGGAGGACTCCATAAGGAGATTGGTCCGTTAGATTTTCCTTTAATTTGGTTCCTGGTTGCTCTCATCGGGAGGACTCCATAAGGAGCTTGGTCCGCTCTATATCCATATGTTTCGCTGATTTTATTTTTTTATTTATTTATTTATTGAGAAAATAGCAAGTAACTGCTATATAAAGTGCCTAGCCGAGGAAGGGAGTGTTTTTTAAGGATGTGCTCCGACTCACATCAAGTGGGCAGAGGTAAGGATAGGTGTCGTATAACAGAGTTTGCATTATGATCTAAGGACATCTCAACATGTTACAAGTAATAAAATTCATTGTACAAAGAACATAAAACACGAAAAGACCCATGCATCTCGAAATTAGACTTACAAATATCTAGGGCAATGAGACGAAAATGACGGGGGCCTACTAGGGACCGAGAGCCTAACGAGGTTGAGGAGGTAGAAGTGATATGACCGTGTATAAGTTTGTGCATGAACATCACTCCATGGCTGGTCCGACGGTCCTTCAACGAGGGCAGGCCTAAAAGCCGCAGTCTATCCATGTAAGCCGGTAGACGACGGTGTGGATCCCAATCAAACTCTTTAGAACAGCGCTTAACAAAGGAAAAGACGCCCTTAGCCTTGCCAACAATAACGCTGATATGATCATTGAAGTTTAAATTGTGGGTAAACAAAACTCCTAGGTAAGTAACTGAATGGATGCGTTCAAGAAAGCCCGTCCCTAAGGAGTAGTTGGCGAGAAAGTAGTTTTTCCGATTAAAAGACATGGATTTGCATTTTGAGTTGTTGAGAACCAACAAATTGAGCACCAAGATTCGATGTTGATTAGATCTGTTTGTAGAAGCGTATGAGACACAGAGTTTGTTAGAGGCAAGCATAATTTTACATCATCGGCGTACATCATCACCTGGGAATGAGCAACAATATCAGGCAAGTCGTTAATAAAAAGAACAAAAAGAAGAGGTTCGAGATGGCTCTCTTGCGGAACGTCAGGAAAAACATGCACAATCTCGGAAAACGCATCCTTAAAAGCAACTCTCTGAGTGCGGTTAAATAGATATGGTGCAATCCAGCAGGACAACAAAGGAGGAGAGCCTAATAAAGAGGGTTTTTCAGTAATAACTGGTGGCCGGCGTTCCTTGTGCGGCGGCGCATCGGCGCTAGATACCTGCGGCGTAGAGGCTGCACACGTGACAGGTGGGCGGCGCACGATCGCACTATAGGAAATTTGAACACTTTTGCTGGCCAAAATTAATATCTCGAGAACGGAGCAAGGTAATTCAAATCGGTTTTTTTGCATTGGGTTAGGACAACCATTATCTATTAAAATAAGAATAAAAAAAGGGCATGGCACCACCCTTTTTAAACATTTTCCAAATATGTTAAAAATACTTTTTTAATATACAACAAGCGTTTTTTAATCATTTTTCAATATATTATTAATATTTTATTAAATAATTATTTTATTTTTAATAATAAAAAAAAAAAAAATGTTTCGCTTGCAATTGCCTCGAGCCATCTGCCGAACAACTTAGCATTTTGCACTTCGAGGTTATGTTCTAAAAATTAAAATTTCATGGAAAGTGGTTAAAAGTGGCATTTAAAATTACACTCATTTGAACAAGAATTGAATACTCTGCAACATAGAATACATTTCTTGGATGGACTCTGCTGGACTCACTTTATATAGCTTTTCAAAAATGAGGTTCCATCAAAAAATGACTTTTTTTAAGTTACTTAGATTTATACTATATTATGGGCACAAAACGACTTTTTCACACATTTAAAAATCATAAACAAATAATACAAACCCCTCTGGTTAGAACACATTGCAAAACATTTTAGAGGCTAATAGCCTTTATATATAACTTTAACCGACTCCAAATATGCATTAAAAACGCCAATATGGGAAAATGCGTTTGTTGCATTTCCGATAGTTGTGTTTGATCAACTGATGTTTGTAAGTGGCGCCATCTATCGGAAATTCTAGTATACAACATTGATCACTGATCGATTGTGAATACATTGCACCTAAAATTACTTCAATCGGACAACTTTTAAAAAATGACTTTTGGCCAGCTAAAGTGGTCAAATTTCCTATAGTGCATAGTACACATACATATACACAGAAAATTGTATTTTATTATCAATTATTGTTTTCATCATGAGATAGCCATTTCATCGAAGATAGCCATCAATAGAAGCCAGGCTAATGATCTTGATAAAATATAAAAACGAGCGCCAACAATAATTATAAAAAGATGTTCTAAAACATAAACGGACAGTCCATCCCAAATAAATATGTATATTCATACTGTGAGAAATAATAAATTCAAATATATATGGTACACAAAACAAAAATAAGAACTACAACAAAAGCGATAATCGCTAGAGCCGCTAGTACAGCAGGAGACGCTTTATCAGAAAAGCTTTTATGGGCAATACAAAAGGTCATGAGGCAAATTTTTAGTGCCCGGAGGACTAACGAGGAGTTGCGTTATGAGTTATTACGCGTAAAGCTCGTTTATTTTGTAACCGTACATCATTAAACTGAAAGAATGAGGGAAAACTAAACGGAGAGTATACGAATGTAAGGATAGATGTCAGAAAATTAAGTAGATAAAGCAATAGTTGTAACACGAAATGCAATAATATAAAATAACACAAAAAAATAACACCATAGCATGTTTTTACTGTTAAATTCAACCCGTAATGGATTGGGTTAAAATATATGCCGAATTAAATACGATAAAAACTGAATTTGACATATCGTATAAGGCACTCAATCAGAATAGGCAAATGCAAGAGAACACGGTAAAGAAAAACGCATGTATATTAGTAAAGTATTTTAATGAAGCACGGTTACTAATACATGGCCAACGGGATAACCTTACTAAGGATTATTGGTCTAAGGTATCAAAATTTTTAACCAGACTTCGAGCCAATTTAATCTCGATTAAACATTTTAATTTAATCTTGATATACATATCTGTCCCTACTATCCTCAACACCCCAATATCAGTTGTAACTGATGACGAACCGGAATCAACAGAACCGGCTGGTGATAAAGAGGAAGAACTAAAAGAGTCAGGAGAGACAGATCTCGATTTAGACTACGAAGAATCTGAAATTGAACTTAAAATCTGGGACCAGGATCTGAACAACCTTACCATCCCTGCTGTGTTAACAATACCAGCAGCAACGGAAGAGGAAGAAAGAGAAAAATCAGATTTATTATATTCCCCAGATATCCTGTTAAGTTCACTCGACACGATAATACACATGATGGCAGACTCAGCTTTACAGCGATCCTACATCAAGGACATATCGAATTCAATTCCCGAATTTAATGGACAAAAAATCTATTTACAAAGATTCGTAACGGCTTTAAGACTGGTAAATTTAACAAAAAGACATTTCGGAGAATTAGCCGTCGAAGTAATAAAGTCAAAAATAGTAGGATCAACCTTATATAAGGGCATAAATGAGACTACCATTACAGGAATAGTTAGGAAACTGCAAGATACTGTAGTTGGAGAAACATCCGACGTAGTGAATGCTAAAATGGCAAAAACTAGCCAAAAGGGCAAAACTGCGGAAAAATTCACATCGCAAATTGATAACCTATTGAAGCTTCGTATATTGTGCGAAGGCCTATCGGCTGAACACGCTGAAAAATTCAGTACAAAGGAAGCCATTGCTACAATGACTAAAAATTATGAGCATGGCCGTCTGAAAACAATATTGGAAGCAGGCAACTTCACCAACATGAATAAAGCCGTCACCAAGTACATACAATGTAGTACTAAAATGACTGGCAGAGAGGAAATAATTATAGCGGTAATAATTATAAAAATAATTATCGCGGTATAAACAATAAGAGAGGTAATTATCAAAACAACGAATATAACCAAAACAATGGTTACAACCGCAATAATAATAATAATTATAATCAAAATAATACTTATTATAGAAACAACCGCAATGGAATCAACCGCCGCAGAACGGTAATAGATACAATCACAACAATGTTAGAGTAACCCAAACGAGTTCGGGAAACTCCCAAAATCCATTAGATACAGTACAATAAATCTTAGTATAAATATATTTGTCACTTTCATAAACATAGCAACAGTAAGAGAATTAGTTATTCTATTAGAAATAAGCGCGGAAATATCCATATTAAAGGAAAATTCCGACAATCTTCAAAATATTCAAGGAAGTCACACAATCAAAAGGCTTAACTTCTATGGAAATTCAAACTTCTTAGTACATAATTCTACATGACTTCCATATCGTATTCTCGCAATTCGCTATGCCTTGTGATATAATACTAGGTATCGATTTTATTAAAAGATCAACTGTCAATTCTTCAAGCCGTCTGAAGACTGGCTTATAATTAGACCAAACAACGCTAAATATCCGATTTATGTCTCAATAACATACAGTTCTGGCAACAACTCACTAATTCTGCCAGCAAGATCCCAAGTTGTCCAAAAAATCTAAATAAATTCAGAAGAAGACAGTGTATTAATTCCGAATCAAGAGATTCAGCATAGTATATATATAGAAAATATAATAGCAACTGAGCAAAATGCATATATAAGATTTTTAAATACAACAAAGACAGATCAACTAGTTTACATTAAAAATATTCATCATGAACCACTTTCAAACTACGAAGTAGTACAAATAATCTTAGAAAACCGACAAATAAATATATTATCTTAACTTTCAAAAAACTTCCCCCCTCAATTCAAAGAAAAACTTACTACATTATGCACCCAGTATAGTGATGTATTCGGACTAAAAAACGAATCGATCACTACAAATAACTTCTATAAAAAAAACTGAGATTATTTGATAATGAACCCGTATACATAAAAAATTAAAGAAATCCTCACAGCCAACAAGACGAAATTCAAAAAGAAGTCCAAAAACTCATCGAAATTCATCAAATTGAACTCGAAAACAGCTCTGGAAATATTACATCCTTTTCAACAAATAATGGTTCGTATCGTTTCACGCGATTACCATTTGGTTTAAAAATAGCGCCTAACTCTTTTCAGAGAAGGATGACTATAGCTTTCTCTGGATTAGAACCTTCGCAAGCATTCATTTACATGGATGACTTAATAGTCATAGGTTGCTCCGAAAAACATATGCTCAGAAACTTAAATGATGTTTTCGAGAAATGTAGCCAGCATACCCCAAAGTTACATCCTGAAAAATGTTTATTTTTCATGCATGATGTCACTTTTTAGGACATAAATGCACAGATAAAAGAATCCTGCCCGACGACAAAAAATACGTCATTCAAAATTATCCTACATGATGCGGACAATGCTAGAAGATAGAAGTAGAAAAACCTCAGTTTCGGGACCCTTTGATGTCGGCAAAAAAGGTATTAAAAATGCAATTAATGGGTTAGCTGTAAAGATTAAGGTAATAAAAAAGCAATAATTAGGGTTAGATGTCAACCTGTCAATAGGGAGGGGTACTAAAGATGCAATTAATTAGGGTCAACGCATCTAAAAGGGTACTTGAGATAACAAAGTCTACAAAGGCACCGACAAGGATATGAACACGTGTGCGATCCTGGACCGCAGGTGCACTTTCCTACGACCCCCACTTAAAAAGAGACGGGGAAAGGTGTGTGATTCTGGAGCACACTCGCACTTTTACCCATGATCCTCACTTAAAAAGGAACGGGGAAAGGTGTGTGATCCTGGAGCGCACGTGCACTTTCACCCATGACCCTCTCTTAAAAAGGGACGGGGAAAGGACACTCCGGACCGATCACGTTTCCGTAGCGCCCCTGCCCCGAAACCGCACCGCAACGATCCTGAAACGTACGTTGGCGGGGGTCGCACGTTCCTTTCCTAAAAAAGGGATGGAATGCAATTGAAGAAGGGCGTAGATTTCGTAACGGAAAAACCTCACTCTACTCGTCTAACCAATCAGATTTTTCCCACACTCATTCCACCTGCATATAAATGAATTTGGCGACATTTGGATGGGGTGAAACGGATACATTTTTAACGGATTTTTAAACAAGTTGAGACCTATCTCAAAAAGGATGGGAAGTTTAAGATGGGATGTAAAGTGAGTGTCCGAAATTTTTCTCTTCGGATTTTTGAGGGTTTGCGGATCTCTAGTTCTGACTTAAAAATCACTTCTAGCTTGTGATTCAAACAGTTGTGTTGAAAATTCGGTTCTAAATTATAAAAACACGAAAAAGTGCAAAAAAACAGCGCTACACAAACTCAAAGTTTTGTGAAAGTTTATTTAAAATTTTATCACCACCACCTTCTACAATAAAAATGTATGCCAACCCCATCAACGCCAACAACGGCAACAACACCTACATTATGCCTGTCTTCTGCCATACCTGCCGTATACACTTCGCATCGAAAATGGAATGGGTAGCTCACGTACGCACGGAAGAGCATAAATACCTTGCGACCCGACCACTGGATGGGGCAATTAAAAAAATTGTTGATGGATACAAGGGACGAATCCTTCAATATATGTTTATAAATGAGGGGGCAGCTCTTCGACTCCCTGATGAATTCCTTCACGAAGCAGGACAAGCGCTGCTCCCTCACATTGAACTGGTGTTGCCCTATCATACATCATCAAAAATAAATTTCGAGCTATTTGCGGAATATGTGCTCATGAAAGAGGATGAAACATATTTTAAAATAAAATCGTTTCAGAGTAAGATGACTCTACTGACGATGGGTGCAAATTTACTCGAATTACACAAATCCCATGAGGAAAGTATAATTATGAAAATGAGTGAGTTTCAAGAGAAGGACAGTGGATGGACTCTTACAAAGATCCTCAGAATAAAGATGAACATGTTGAAATCTGTTCCTCTGAAAGAATCCAAATATTTGGAGCTCCCAAAGTCCCTTAAAGCCCGCAGAGCGTGTATAAACGTACACAACAAAGATGAGTTCTGCTTCAAGTGGGCAATTGTGTCTGCATTCAACCCGAAGGATAAGGGTGAACGATGCAGTGTTTATGGTGTGGATATAAAATCAGCGATTATTCACACAAATAATATGACCATTGACTTCACTGGACTAAAATTCCCGATGCAGAAGGAGAAAATCCACCTCTTTGTTAAACAAAACCCTCACATCAGCATAAATGTGTTTGGGTATGATAATGAGAAGGATAAAATAATTGGACCCTACTTTACTGATGGAACGGAGAAGCAGCATCACATAAATTTACTTTACCTCGATGGACCAACCCCTGAAATACATGGACATTATGTGTGGATTAAACATATTTCAAGGTAAACAGAAATGACTTACAAAAAGAAAAAAATAAAATAAAAATTAATAAACAAATTATAAAAATAATAAATATTTCTTCATAGACTATTATGTTTTCAATTGGGAAAAAATGGAATCAAACGATGGTTCTGCACCAAGTGCCTTTCCTTCTCAACGAATGAGGAGAGGGCTCAACGACACACCGATCGATGCAGTAATATGATGAACGAACTGCCGAAGGAAACGGAGCTGTCCTTCAAACACACACATAGACAGCTTGAGGTACCCTTCGCCATGTGCGCAGATTTTGAGTTCATACTCAAGTCCTCAACAATAGATGTAAGTGAAAAAACTCAAATAGTAAATATGCATATCCCAATAGCCTTCGCTTTTTATATTATGTGCTCATTTGACCCCTCCATAGAAAAATTAAAGACAGGATCAAATGTCGGGCGCATTTTTGTCGACTCTTTAACGTACGATTTGTCTGCTATATATGAAAAATACATAATTCACATAGTCCCCCTTCAAATGGGTCCACAGGACTCTTATGATTTTGATGAGGCCCTTAATTGTCATATATGCAAGGGAATTTAAGGAAATGACAGAGTGAGAGAGCACTGCCATTTTTCAGGTAAATTTCGAGGTGCAGCACATAGTGAGTGCAACCTTAAATATAAGACAGTAGATTTTATCCCAGTTTTCTTCCACAATTTTTCCAAGTACGATTCTCACTTATTTGTGAAAGATCTTGGGGATATTGAGGGAGAAATTAAAATAATTCCTTTGAACAAGGAATTATACATCTCAATATCTAAATTTATTTCCATAGGAAAAAATAAGATGGATCTGAGATTCTTAGATACTTTTCGTTTTATGCCCTCTAGCCTAGATACACTGGCAGGAAATTTAAATGAAGGGGATTTTAAAGTTTTTCGAAATCAATTTCCAAATATCACAGATTTTTCTTCGATTCGTAGGAAAGGTGTATTTCCTTATGAATACTTAGATTCTGAGCAGAAACTTTCCGATAGTTCTCTCCCACCAAGGAGCCCTTTTATAGCAAATTAACAGACTCAGAATGCTCTGAAGGTGATTATCGCCATGCAGTTCAGGTTTGGAATCACTTTAATTGTTAAACGCTTAAGGACTATTTAGAGCTGTATTTGAAAACGGATGTTTTGCTGCTCACAGACGTTTTCCAGAATTTAAGGGGTATTTGTTCTAAAATCTATGAACTTGACCCTGCTCATTATTATACAACTCCACGCTTGTCATGGGACGCTATGTTGAAAAGTACGCAGATATCCCTTGAGTTACTCACTGACATTGATATGATTAGATATATTCAGTGTGGAATTCGAGAGGGTCTAGTCCAATGTAGCCATAGATACACAAAAGCAAATCACAAATATCTCAAAAATTTTGATTCTACAAAGGAATCAGAATATTTGAAGTATGTGGATGCTAATAATTTATACGGGTGGGCAATGTCTGAAGCCCTTCCATATACTGGTTTCAAATGGATGGAACAATCAGAAATAGAATTATTCGATGTTAATTCTATTCCTGAAAATAGTGAGTATGGATATATTCTAGAAGTAGATTTGAAATATCCATACTAGCTTCACGATGATCATAATGTCCATCATTTTGTCCATCCAATAGATTAACCTCCAAAATTTCAAAGACCACCAAATTAATAGCTAATCTAAGTGACAAAAAGAAATACATTATTCACTATAAAAGCTTACAGCAGTGTTTAGCAAACGGAATGTTACTCGAAAAGGTGCACAGTATGCCTGAATTTAAGCAAAAATCCTGGTTGAAGAAGTATATTTATATTAACACTGAACATAGGAGTAGGGCCAAAAGTAATTTTGAGAAAGACTTTTTTAAGCTTTTAAACAACTCAACTCAACAACTTATAGCGCAAAGATATTCGCTTAATTACAGAATGAGAATCCCCACCTGTAACTTCGTAAGGTGGGCGCCCTAGGTTATGTGCAAGGGACTTGATATCCAGATCCAATTTTCACAGTGCTACAAAGTTTAGTGAAACCATGTATGCTATCCAAATGAATCGTTTACATAACGTTTGTGATAACCCAACCTATCTAGGTTTCAAAATGGAAAATGTATGATTTTCACTATTTTTATATGAAACCGAAATTCCGGGATGCACTAAAATTGAACTGCATGGATACAGATTCATTTATATATTCCATTAAAACAGAGGATTTATATAGGGACATTCCTGGTGATGTCGAATTAAAATTCGATACATCGAAATAACCGGATGAATTGGCTAGGCAATATAACTTCCAACAGTGTAATAAAAAACGTTTAGGGTACTTCAAAGATGAGCTGCATGGTAGGTCAATGACAGAGTTTGTGGGTCTTCGCTCAAGAATGTATACCTACACATCAGAGGGTGCAGGCAGTCAGCCCGAAAAATGTGTCAAGAAAAATAAGGGAGTGAGGCGAAGTTGTTTAGAAAAAAGGGCGTGAATTAATAATATTATCTAGACAACAAAGATGATAAAAGAATAATATCTCAAGATGGGATTTCCACATTAGCAATAGGACAATATAAAACAATTGAAAGGAAAATTGAGAGTTGTATATCGACTCTAGGAGCAGAGTCCACGATTTGGCGTAGCCAAATGACTGCAATAGACAGCACAGCAATAAGTGAGAGTGAGAGAGTTAATCTTAAAAGAAAAATAGATGAGACTGAAAGTGCGCTCGACAAATATGAGGAAAATTTAATTTGTGGAATTTAATATATGGAAATGAATAGAATGAGAAATCTAAGGATTAGATTTTAAAAATAATAAATTAAATTTTTTTAAATAAAACGAATATTGTAAATTGTAATATAATAATTCTAATATAATAATTCTATTCTATTCTATTCTATTCTGTATATAATAATTATAATAATAAAAATAAGCTAAGATAAAAACTGTTTAAAATACTTGAAATAAAAAACAAAAGAAAATATAAAATTGTTGTATTTATTTCATTAGAAAATTTCAGAGTTACTTATCCAGCTATCATCACTTTTTGGGAAACCCAACCAACATACAAGTGATCTTTTTCCTTCTCTTTTAAGTACCTTCTCTACTAGGTAGGTATTGGGAAATTTGGTTTGTTTCAGCTCCTCCCTATAGAACCTGTTGTGTATGGCGATATGAAGTGACACGATCAGGTTGAATGCTAGGTCTCAAGTGATTTTATTTGGGAGAGCAGAGAGTGGCCCAGAGTTGCCAACGGAAACGGAATCAGAGTATCTAACATATAATGTAAAGAGTTTAAGATGTACGGTTTGATGTAACAGAATTTGCTTATACATAACACATCTCCTCCCTTAATTATCAACGATTAGAATTTAGTTTACGTTTCCTAAAGTCCTTTGGCTGAAAACGATCGACTTCTTGGCGAACTCTGGAGCTCTGCCGTACTGGTATGCCAGAATAACGGCGCGTTCGTTGAATCTGCTGCGGATGCTGAATAGGCTCTGTAGTGCGAGATGCTGGAACAGACTCAGGACACTGAACGGCTGGCAGGGTTGATGGTTGGTCTTGTCGTTGTGATGCTTGACTGGAACACGGTTTTGGAAGTTCAGGCATCCACCAAAACTCTGGAGTCTTCTCAATGTAGTTATCATCTGACAACTTCGGTTTAAGCTGGTTAAAATGGCGCTTGATATAGCCATTTGTGGTGCGAACGATGAAAAGCATTTTTCCAATTGGACGGTCAATTATGCCTTCAATCCACTTTTCTCCTCGTGCATAGTTTCGATCGTAGACCTTCTGATTTGGGGAATATTTGGTCACTGGCTGCTTAGCTTCGACAGGCTGCTCGAAAAGTTGAGTGAGTACGGTGCGGACCGCTCGACCATGAATTAACTCGGCAGGAGTTTTTCCTTGGGCGTTTGGCGTGAATCTGTAAGATGCAAGATATTTCGTTACAGCTACTCGCAGTGGTATACCGTCTTGGAGGTTCTTCTTGACTGAGAACTTGAACGTTTGCACAAAACGCTCTGCTAATCCGTTGGATGCTGGGTGGAACGGTGCTGTGGTAATATGTTTTATTCCGTGTAGCTTGCAGAATTCTCCAAAAGCGTCAGCTGTAAGCTGAGGACCGTTGTCGCTGACCATGGTTTTTGGGTATCCTTCGATGGCGAAAATTGAGGATAATGCTGCGGTCGTCGTGGATGACATTTGAACGACGAATGGAAACTGTGAGTAGGCGTCTACGCATATAAGCCACATTGCATCGAAGATTGGGCCGGCGAAGTCGATGTGAATTCGCTCCCATGCTGTTGTTGCTGCTGGCCAACTCTGGTATTCTCGCGGTGGTGCAGGATTGTTGCACTTGCAGATGCCACATGACTGTGCGATGTTTTTGATGTCTTCGTCTATGGTAGGCCACCAGACATGCTGTCTAGCCAATTGCTTCATGCGAACAATGCCCCAGTGTCCTTCATGTAAAAGCTTCAGGATATGGGCGTGTAGACTGGCTGGAATTACAACACGATTATTGTCTGTTTGCAAGCAGAGTAAATTTTGTTTGATGGTAAGGGCAAGTTTTCGGTTGAAATATGGCAATAAGGCTTCTTTGCCTTGTTGAAGTTTCTCTGGCCATCCTGTGGAAACATACTGCAGGACTTGCTGGAGAATTTTATCTTTGTCCATGTGTTTTCGAATAGACAATGAATTAATCGGTGGTGAAAGTCCGACTATAGCGTTACAAGCTTCCTCTTCTTTGTCGAAGTCTGGATCTTCACCCACCGGAAGGCGCGAAAGCGCATCTGCGTTGCCATGTGCAGATGTGGATCGATACTTGATATCGTAGCTGTAGGCCATGAGAATGATGCCCCAACGTTGTAGCCTGTTTGACGTCATTAAAGGAAGATGCTTGCCTGGATTGAAAATGCTTACAAGCGGCTTGTGGTCTGTTATGAGGATGAACTTTCTTCCGTATAAGTACTGATGAAAACGCTTGACTCCGAATATTATGGAAAGTCCTTCCTTTTCGATTTGGCTGTACCTCACTTGATGCTTGTCTAGTGTTTTCGAAGCAAAAACAATGGGCCTCTCTGAGCCATCAGGCTGAAGATGCGAAAGAACTACGCCGATCCCGAAAGATGAAGCATCTGTGGCAAGCACTAGAGGTAATTTTTCGTCGAAATGTGCTAGCTGCGTTGCGTTGATGATGTGAGATTTCAAAGCTGTGAATGCCTTTTGCAGTTGTGGACCAAAACAGTAAGTTACATCCTTTCTGCGAAGTTGGTTCAATGGAGCAGCCAATTGCGAATAGTTCGGAATAAAGTTGTAGTAATATTTTTCTTAACCCATGAATGCTTCCAATTGTTGTAAGTTAGAAGGCGGACTCAATAGTTTTACAGCCTCTAAGCCTGACCTATCTGGAAGAATCCCGTTTGCGCTGATTCTTCGTCCCAAATATTCGATTTCGTCCTTGAAAAAGAAGCATTTTTGTCTTTTGCATCTAATGCCGTTTTCCTGCAAAACGCTAAGAACTTTTTCGATACGGTTCAGATGTTCTTCGCTTGTAGGTGCTGAGATTATGATGCCATCTAAATAGTTACCACAACCCTCAATACCCTTCAGAAGCTGCTCAAGGTATCTCTGGAAAATTGCCGGTGCGCTGGCAATTCCGTAAGGAAGACGCTGTTATTGAAATAGGCCCAGTGGTGTGTTAACGACCATGATTTTCTTTGACGATTCATCCAATTCCATCTGTAGATACGCATCCTTGAGATCTATTTTGCTGAACTGCTTACCATGCCGGATGATGTGAAACAAAGATTCTTTTGTTGGCAATGGATATTGTTCAATATCTTTTTGTGCGTTGACTGCTTGCTTAAAATCGCCACAAATACGAATATCGCCACCTGGCTTAGGTGCAAGCACAATCGGGGATGCCCAATTTCTGAACTTGACTGGTTTCCACATTCCTGCTTGTGTGAGTCTGTCTGCTTCTGCTTTGAATTTGTCCATTTGTGCGAATGGAATTTGACGACTTTTATAAAATTTTGGCGTTGCCGAAGATTTTAAAAATACGCTGGCCTTGAAATTTTGTATGACACCCATGAGAGGTTCGAAGACGTCCTTGTATTTGTTGCAGAGGTAAGTTTCTTTGTCATACTGCACCTCGTAAATGTTCGACACCTGCACGATATCGAATCCAAATGTTTTAAATAAATCCATACCGAAAAGATTGGTCGACGTTCCGACATTGGCTACGATTATGACCACTTCTTCTCTTTCACCGCATTTTGCGACAGTGTGCAGTTCCCCTAGCAATGGTATGGGGGTATGCCCAAATGCATGTAAAACACACACTTCTGCAATTTCGGCTTGTTCAGCAAGGTGTATGTATTGGAGTTTATGACTGATGCTGTTGCTCCGGAGTCCATTTGAAACGAAATTACTTGGTCAAATATCTTTAGGTCAATGATTATCCTGTTTGGTTGACTTTGGACCTGACCTGTGACACTGTATACCGCTTCGATATCTTCAACTTCGTTTGCTTGGTTGTTGCTGGGCTTTTTCTTTGCATTTTTTGACATATGCTATACAGCTATATGGCCTTTTTTACCCCATTTGAGACATACGGCATCACGAAACTTGCAACTCTCCCTCTTATGAGAGTGCCCACAACCCGAGCATGATTTTAGGTCACTTTTATTTGATCTTGCAATGTTCCCAGTGCTCTCTGGCTTCTTTTTGTATTGGTGTAATGCATTGACTTGGTCCGGCCTCTGGACGGTCTCTTTCAGCGCTGCTATGGTTTTTGTTGTTGTCTCATAGGTTTCTGCACCTATGTGCACATCTTCAAGAGTTGGCTGTAACTTTTGAAGAGCAGATGCCCGAACGGGCTCAAAAGGTGTATGTACTATGATTTGATCTCGTATCATTTCATCTACATAGTTTGACAAACAACCATTAGCGTTGCATACAAATTGGCATTCACGAGCGATACCGCGCAAATCGGCTATCCACTCTCTATGTGTTTGCGAATCCTTCATCTCTCTTTTGAAAAACTCGTAACGAGGTGCGACAATATGACGTTTTGTGTTGAAATGTTCAGTGAGCTTGTCGTGAGCTCCTTGTATGTGAATGTGCATAAATTGTTGCTCCCGAATAGATTTTTAAGTAGTTCAAACACATTGATACCACACCAGGACAGGAAATAGGCTTTAGGCTTTAGGCTAATAGGCTTTTAGATTTTAGGTCTGCACTAACCGATTAAGGCTTAAAGTGCTGGGATAATGGTTCTAGGTATGACTCCCAATTTTGCTTGTCTTTGTCGAATTTATGGAACGGAGGACAATAGACGATTCACCTGCGTGGCTTGAATAGTATTGCTTATTCATTTGCTTATACATAACAGAACCTATCCTTAACCGGATTCCCATTTAAATCTTCCAATACATATGTCGTTGGATATGTATTTTGAACTTTGTATATTCTAAAAATCTCGACATTCCAATTTGGAGTGTAC
>VNJN01002010.1:0-16589 GCA_008042485.1 Drosophila mayri | reverse complement strand
TGTGGCCGTAGCCCGATGCGGCGATAAAGCTGTCCGCTTTCCTCCCTGTAATCCGGGAACTTGGCCGGCTCGGTCCGAACTTTCTTCAACATCCTTGTGAGCCATTTGCAGTTTGTCCCTTGTAGCTGTGCTTGCTGCGCCACTGGCAGCGGTTGGCGTGAGAGGGCGTCGGCCCCTAAATTTTGGGCTCCCCTCCGGTAGTGGACGTCATTGGTACTGCTGCAGCTCTAGTGCCCAGCGAGCGCTTCTCCCAGTTGGGTTGTCAATAGAGTTCAACCACTTCAAGGTGATGATGATCCGTTATGACCTCGAATCGATATCCCTCGATGTAACACCGCATCTTCCTTACTGCCCATACGATGGCGAGATACTCCTTCTCGGTTACCGAGTAATTCCTTTCCGCACCTCGGATCACATTCCGCTCATTATCGGCCTTAGCGGGGTGTATCGCTGTGCCTAAAAGGACCCTGCTTCCTTTTGGATCGGATGTCTGCAGGTTTAAGAGGTTGCTGGAGGACTCCATTCACCTGGAAATGGAGATTCACACTGCGGATGATGTGAATGATGCTGCCTTGTTTTTGGAGCCATAAGTCATTGCTGCAGCGGAGCTTGCTGCGCCCACCAGCAGTCTCTCTTTCAGGTCCTCCCTTCCAGTTCTCCCGGAGCTTAGGGCTCTCATTGAGTTCAAACACAGGCTCAGGAGGATGTATGCAAGGTCCCATGATGTAGCTGTACCGAGGGTCTATCGAAGGTTGGGTAACAGCTTGGCAAGCTTTTGAATCGGACGTGCTTCCTATCGCTCCACCTTTACTCGAAGTTTTCACCGAATAATTCTAATCCACAAATTCCAATTTTTTGGTAGTTGGTCAGTGTTTTGGTGCTCGTTATTCACTAATAACATTTGAATCATTTAAAATAAAGACAGTGACTTTAATCTCTGATAATTATTTCGGTTTTAATTATCATCCATCCCCTCTGCCTTTTTTTTTCTGTGCTGTGCGTTTACTGCTTATTGCTGCACTCGTCTCAACACTGTTGTTGGTGCAAGCGTTTTGCATACCGCAAACAATCACACAACCTACTGTACTTGTGGCGCCTAGATAAAAGCTCTTATTTATTCTCGCTCGATCTTTGTTTTGATCGTTTCCTTCGCCGCTCGAATTCAATACGATCCCTTGTGTTTCCTAAAATTCGCTTGCTTTTTTCGAATTCTTACAATAAAACTCAACGACACCATAGCTTCTTGTTGTTTTACTGAATGCCCTTATGGCCGCAAAATAACTTTGCGGCAGGCCACTGTCTTTTGTTGGCTTTGCAACAATACCGCCCACCCTGGCTGTACTGATCTTGGTCATATTGGCTCACGTATTGCGGACCGCTTACGCAACCACGCCGAATTGGATTGGACGTGCCCGAGCTGCCTACATATCAAATCCGATATGAGAACTTTTATGCGGCAAACTCATCTTGAGTTTCAGTCCCTTTCGACTGGATTCAGGGAACTCTCAAGTCGCTTCCTTAAGGCGGAATCCCACTTCAAAAATCGCCTAATAACAACTTGTGTACTATGCCTAATGCTTCTTTGCAAGTTCCAGACCCTGCTACCCCCCTTATGCAGTTCCGCCCTCGAAACATATCCAGTGATATCAAATCGGCTGTGACCGATGTTTTCTGCGATGCGGCTCTGGGCTCTCTACTCACTGACGTCGCCGAACCCTCAACTCAACAGCCTGTCTATGCTGACCTGGCCTCCACGTCGCGTGCTGCCCCCGTTAATGTCTTGGCGGCGGATAACAACAGAGACGCTCATATCTCCTCGCCCGGACCACAACGCTCTACAGTCTCTGGAGTTGCTCAGCGACAACCGTCACCATTGGCCGGCGTCGCTTAGGAAGTTCATCTTTGTTTCCCGTCTTAACCCTGGTGCTTCTGAAAATGATGTTAAGTCCCATCTGAGCAGCAAGTTGAATGTTTCAGGTAACGAATTTCCCGTCTCAAAGTTCAATTTTAAACAGAGACGTGATATATTTTCGTTTAAAATTGCGCTTTCTGATGGTCTTTTGGATAGGGTCCTGGATCCCTCCGTATAGCCTGAACATGTCATAGTTCATGAATTCGTATACAAAATTAATCCTCGGGCTCGTGCGCCTCAGACTCCCACAGCTTTGACTTCAAAAAACTGATTGATTCGTTTTCCATCCACTATCAAAACGTTCGTAGTTTGCTGGGGAAACTTAGTAAATTACACGTTAATAGTGTTTCTTTTGATGCGGACGTAATTGTTTTTACGGAAACGTAGCTTAACACCTCTGTCTGTGATTCTGAACTCTTTGCTGGCAACTACGTCGTCTACAGGCACGACCGTCCATCGCGCATCGGCGGCGGTGTTCTTATCGCTGTCAAATCCTGCCTTGCCTCAAATTTGGCCCCGATAATTAATCTTGACTGCACTTTGGAGTTTGTTGCTGTTCGCATTTAAATCTTTGACTTTGTTGTCTATGTTTCATGCTCGTATATTCCACCTAGGTCTGACTTTGACATCTACAATGAGCACCTATCCTTAATTCAAAACATCCACTCAACTCTGAATGCTAATGACCACCTTATCGCTTTGGGGGACTTTAATCTCCCTCTCATATCCTGGATACCCTCACCTGACTCTAATGTTATCATTCCCTTTGTCCCTCATGACTTCATTCACAGACTTATTGACCTTTCTTTAGGTCAATTAAACTATGTCAAGAACAGTTGTGACAAAATCTTGGACCTAATTTTTGTTTCTGACTTCGCCAATTCTTCTGTCTCTCGAATCGATCCTCTCTCTTTTCCCGAAGATGTTTACCACCCTACCATAGAGCTAATACTTGAAGCCTCGGCTCCGTTATCGCCTTGTGCTGCTACAGAGCCAGCTACGTTTCGCTGCTTCCGCAAAGCTAACTTCATTGACATGAATGCACATTTATCTTTAATTGACTGGACCTTTTTGGATAATACTAACGATCCCCTTGACTTGATTGAACGCTTCTATGACATTTTATATTCTTGTTTGATTTGTTTGTCCCATCACTTTCCTCTCCTGTTACTTCACACAAGCCTCCCTGGTCGTCTTTTGTATTTAAAAAATGCCAAATGCCGACCATGCCAAATATTTGGTAGCTCGCTCTGACTTCTTGACTCATAACACCGAATGCTATAAGGACCACTTAAATCGGTGTAAAAGTGAATTTCAGACTAATCCGAAGCAATTTTATGCTTTCGTTAATTCAGAGCGCAAATCACAGCTTTTCCCCTCCCGTCTTTATTTTAAATCCGAGTCTGCTTCCTCTGATCTTAATATTGCTAACGTATTCGCAAAATTTTTCCAGACTACGTACTCTTCTACCTGTTTTGACATTACATCCTTGTACAAATACTCTCTTCCGCATTCCAACTCCATCTTCATGCCCACAATCACGGAGGACGATGTTCTTCGGAACCTGAGAGCCCGCAAGCCATCCTTTTCTGCTGGTCCCGATTTTGTGCCTAGTTGTGTTTTGAGAAACTTTGCCAATGCGTTATGTAGTCCTTTGTCAAAGCTTTTTCAAATGTCTCTAAATTTTTCGTTCTTTCCTGACAAGTGGAAAGAATCATTCATAATTCCCCTTCATAAAAAAGGAAATAAGTCTAATATTGAGAATTATAGACGCATTGCTAAACTTAGTGCGATTCCCAAACTTTTCGAACTCGTAATTACTGGTCAACTACAATACCAATGCAGTTCACTTATGTCCTCCTCTCAGCATGGTTTTATGAAACAGAGATCTACCATAACCAACCTTCTGGAGTTCTGTGCGGTTATTAGAAATTCTTTTAAAGACAATACCCAGACACACGTTATCTTCACTGATTTTACCAAAGCTTTCGATTCAGTAAATCACCAGCTGTTACTGAAAAAAACTCTCTTTATTAGGCTTCCCCCCTTTTTTGTCCGGCTGGATTGCAACATATCTATCTAACCGCACTCAGAGAGTTGCTTTTAAGGGTGCGTTTTCCGATATTGTGCACCTTACTTCTGGCGTTCCGCAAGGGAGCCATCTCGGACCTCTTCTTTTTGTACTTTTTATCAACGACTTGCCTGATGTTGTTGCTCATTCCCAGGTGATGATGTACGCCGATGATGAAAAATTATGCTTGCCTCTAACAAACTCATCGTCACATATGCTTCTACAAACAGATCTGAACAACATGGAATCTTGGTGCTCCAACAATTTGTTGGTTCTCAACAACTCAAAATGCAAATTCATGTCTTTTTATCGGAAAAACTGCTTTCTCGCCAATTACTCTCTAGGGACGGGCGGTCTTGAACGCATCCATTCAGTTACAGACCTTGGAGTTTTGTTTACCCAAAATTTAAACTTCAATAATCATATCAGCGTAATTGTTGGCAAGGCTAAGGGCGTCTTTGCCTTTGTTAAGCGCTAGTCTAAAGAATTTGACGATCCCTATACCACTAAACTCCTATTAATTTCTCTTGTTCGGCCCATTCTTGAATACTGCTCGTGTGTATGGTCTCCCCAGTACGCGAAGTATCAGGACCTTATTGAATCGGTACAGAAACAATTCCTTTTGTTTGCTCTTCGCGGCTTAAATTGGGATCAACACCGTCGTCTACCGGCTTACA
The DNA here is from genome assembly GCA_008042485.1 of Drosophila mayri. Lineage (NCBI taxonomy): Eukaryota > Metazoa > Arthropoda > Insecta > Diptera > Drosophilidae > Drosophila > Drosophila mayri. The sequence goes on along the minus strand of VNJN01002010.1, from coordinate 11,929 downwards.
CGGATAGACTGCGGCTTTTAGGCCTGCCCTCGCTGAAGGTCCGTCGGACCTGCATGGAGTGATGTTCATGCACAACCTTATACATTGGCATATCACTTCTACGTACCTTCTCAACCTCGTTAGGCTTTCGGTCCCTAGTAGGCCTTCCCGTCATTTTCGTCCCATTGCCCTTGATATTTGTTAGTCTAACTTCGAGATGCACGAGTCTTTTCGTGTTTTATGTTCTTTGTACAATGAATTTTATCACTTGTTAAATGTTGAGATGTCCTTAGATTTTAATGCAAACGCTGTATTACAATACCTATCCTTACCCTGATGTGAGTCGGAGCACATCTTTAAAAGACACTCCCTTCCTCGGCCTGAGGTAAGGGTAGGGTCTTAAATAGCAGTTATTTGCTATTTTCTCAATTTTTTTTTTATTAATATTTATTTGAGCAAGTAGGCAAGCTACCTGACCTATCCAGCCGCATATATTCTACTGTGCCAGCAATTTAAAGCGACAGTTACGAACTTCATAATTATAAATTAGACAATGCGCCGGGAGGGCAGCTCCCGAATAGTAAAACGTCTCAGCCGTCTAGATGTATGTGTCCTTGTTATCCGTCTAGCCAGGGCGTTAGGGTGTCTGATTAGTCTAAGCCGATGATTTGCAGCCAGATAGTTTATCACATCACCAACTGCTGGTACTCCAAGTTCCCTTCTAATGTCAACGTTTCTAATATACAAAAACTTTGCCTGAAACGGTTGGATAAAGAGTTGGAGGAGGCAAGCCCGGGCAGGGACACCAACTATGCTCTTTGGAAGATTGTAGGTCAGAGTAAGAGGCAGGCTTCTCCGAAGTTTCCTGTAAAAAGAGAAGATGGAACTTGGGCCAAGTCCCCGCAAGAACGTGTTGAGGTGTTTGCTGAGAGCTTAGAGGACCGTTTCACTCTCTTCGCTACCTCCTCTGCGGCGAGGGTTGAGCGGGTCAGTGCCTCGTTGGCAGTTCCTCATCAAATGGTCCCCCCTGTTGCTCCTATTCTGCTCTCGGAAGTGCGAGACAGGATCAAGAAGCTGAAAAACAAGAAGTCGCCAGGTGCAGATGGCATTTCTAATTGTTGAGAATTCCAAAAGTCACACTTGTACACATACACATTGTGTGTGTATGGGAAGGGGATGAACCATGAAGATCTCAGAGAGAGGCAAAACTCTCCTCCCTTGGTTCTCTCCCTCTCTGCTTAAGAACGTTTTTGTTTCCTTTTTGTATGCACATGCGTACCCTAACTACTTGCTTGCAGACAACGAAAGAGTGCGGTTGTATAAAATAAAATTCAATTAAAACGACAATTAAAGTATTTTACTATTTGGCAAATCGGGCTGGTGTGTTCCTAACGTTTATATAAACATTGGCTATAAATTCTATACTAATAGAGTTGCTAAACTCCTTCCCGAGAGAGTACATCTCTTCTTAGTCTTTGTGCTTAATGCAGCGCTCAGAATTGGTCACTTTCCGTCCTCCTGGAAGAATGCCAATGTGGTGATGATACACAAAAAAAGAACGCCCTCCCATGACGTGTCTAGTTACAGGCCGATTAGTCTTCTGCCCACGTTTTCGAAGATTTTTGAGCGATGTATCCTTGACAGGATGCTGAGGATACCAGCGGTACGGGATACGATACCAAGGCATAAGTTTGGATTCAGGATAGGTCATGGTACCCCGGAGCAGCTCAATCGCGTGGTGGACTTCATTGTTGAGGGGTTCCAGAACAGGCAGTATGTGGTGGCGGTCTTTCTGGATATTCAGCAGGCCTTTGACCGGATCTGGCACCAGGGGCTTTTATCCAAAATCAAAGGGCTCAGCTTTTTGAGGTTATCAAGAGCTACCTCTTAAATAGGACCTATCAGGTTCTCCAGGATGGAGTTGTGTCGTCCACCAAGAGGATTCTTGCTGGCGTGCCGCAAGGAAGCGTGCTTGGCCCAACGCTTTACCTGAGCTCTCTTAGCACTTGTGTTGCCACGTATGCGGATGATACTGCGGTGTTGGCTAGATCTGTTTTTACAGCGCCACTGACAAGAGGTTCGAGAACTGGGCTTGTAGGTGGAATGTGGCCATCAACACTGATAAGTGTGCGGTGGTCACATTTTCACTGAGGAGAGACTCGTGCCCAGGAGTCTTCCTTCATGGGCAACTTCTGCCGCAGCAACTGGAACACACCTATCTTGGATTAGTTCTTGATAAGAGGCTGACATTTGCCTCGCATGTCAAACAGATTTGGGTGAAGCTGCAAGATACGGCCAGTCGTATTAGTTGGTTAACAGGTCCAAAGTCTAAGCTAAGTCTACGTTGTAAGACTCGACTGTATCAATCGGTCCTAGCCCCAATGTGGCGCTATGGGGTGGCTAAATATAGGACAGCAGCCAGGTCGCACTTCAGAAGGTTCAGGCGTTTCAGGCAAAGTTTTCGAGACGTATCGCCAACACGGAATGGTATATTAGAAACGTTGACATTATAAGGGAACTTGGAGTACCAGCAGTTGGTGATGTGATAAACTCTCTGGCTAGACGGATAACAAGTACACACACATCTAGACGGCTGAGACGTTTTATTATTCGGGAGCTGCCCTCCCGGCGCATTGTCTAATTTATAATTATGAAGTTCGTAACTGTCGCTTTATATTTCTAGCACAGTAGTACCTAAGCGGCTGGATAGGTCAGGCAGCTTGCCTACTTGCTAAAATAAATATTTAGTACACAAAAAAAAAAAAAAATCGGTTCTACAATGTCAGCGAAGTTGGGAACAAATCGACGATATCATTTTGAAGTTCCTTTAAGCAAGTTGGCAAGTTGGATCCTTCAAGGATCGCGGCAACCTTGTCGGGATCCGTATGAATTCCTTCGACGCTGATCACATGCCCCAAGTAGGCGATATGCCATTGAAAGAAGTGGCATTTATCCCTGTTCAGCCGTAGGTTAGCGTTGCGTAGTCGGCGAAACACCTCTCGAAAGAAGTGGCATTTATCCCTGTTCAGCCGTAGGTTAGCTTTGCGTAGTCGGCGAAACACCTCTCGAAGGTTTTCCACATATTCCTCCAACGTTGACCCGATGACGATGATGTCGTCCAGATAAGCGAACGCATGCGGTTCCATGTTCGGACCGATGACCGTGTCCAGTGACCGCTGAAACGTCGCTGGCGCTGAGTGGAGTCCAAATGGCATAACACGCCAATGGAATAGGCCTCGGCCAGGAACCGTGAAAGCCGTACATACCGGGCTCTCCTGAGCCACAGGAATTTGCCAGTAACCTTTCTTTAAATCCAACGTTGAGATGAACTTAGCGTTCCGTAGCCGCTCCAAGATCTGGTGGATCCTTGGCAGTGGGTACGCATCCGGCACTGAGTTCTCGTTGAGCTGTCTGTAGTCTATGCACATCCGTGCGTCACCGTTCTTCTTGGCCGCGATCACAATGGGGGCACTGTGCGGGCTCTTAGGCGGCTCGATACGGCCATCCCTAACCAGCTCGTCTATCTGCCTGTCAATGATGGCTCTCATGGCCGGATTCCGGGGAAAATACCTTTGTTTTATCAGGCGGTCGTTGCACATTACGATCCGGTGCTCCGCGATGTGGGATACTCCGGCCAGATTCTCAAATTTTTCCAATTCCTGTTTTAGGAATCCCTTCACCCAGGGCTCTGGGTATCCTTGTCCCGATTCCGGCGGGTCCGGTTCCTCGGGTGTATGACTCACAGAGTCGACCGTGCCGCAGAGGGGCGCGTTCTGCTCCGGCGTTTCCTCGGCGTGGTCCAAGAAGCGGACACGCTTCTTGGAGGTGCGAAAAGGGTTTCGCTGCGCGGCGGTGGCGTTAGCCACAGGCAAAACATGGCTCCAACTGTTTGACCGGCTGGTCGAGGGGGCCTCTATATCCTTGCACGAATTTCTATTTGTTGGCGGCGGGGCAGGGGTCGGCGGTTGTCTTTGTACAGTACGCGGCTTGGGTACTGGTCCTCGTGTGGCGGTCGGCCCCTCCTGGGTAACCGTACCAAATCCTTGATGCGTTTCCTCTGTTATTCTTTCTGGTTGTCTCCTCGTTGACACTCCTCGTCGTTCCGCAGAAGGCCCGAGTGTGTCTGGCTCCTGGTGGCCCGCTTGTGACTTCCCTGGGAGTCCGGTTCCTGGTGGCATGCTAAGGGCTTCCCTGGGGGTTCGTCCTGGTCGTGAGGCTTCTTCCTGTAATTCTTCTCGCCGTCTTTCCGCTTGTATCCTCTCTTGCATCTCGTCTTCCTGCGATCCTTCCCGCTGTTCTGTGCGTGGCTGATCCTCCTGTGTCCCTCGTTGGGTTCCGCGTTATTCGTCGTCCCCTGTTCTCTGAGTCTGTGCCCATGGTGGCTTCGTGTGTTCGTCCGGCATCAAGCCGAGGGTCTGTCCCCCGCACTGGATGGTGGCTCCAATTCCGCACAGGAAATCTTCGCCCTCCCATGGTGATGGTGGCTCGGATGCGTCCCTGGTGTTGGTGGAGAGTTCTCTGATGGGTTCCTCGAGTGATTCCCGGATTCCCTGTGAACCTCCGTCCAAGTGGCATTCCGTAGGCAACTGGTCCTGTACCAGCTCTCGGCTCGGCCAGTCAGCAACACTATCAAAGCCGGGGCGAAATAACTTTGGTCGATCCGACAGGTATCGGCTCGTTCCTCGATGTGACTTATGAAACAGAGCGGATCCGTTGTCCCGTCAAATGAGAGTCCCCACTTGGTCATCCGATCCAGTAGTGCGGCTCCCGGGTCCCCATGGTAGTTCGTTGCGCACGGTGGCTCCTCTGTTTTCGTCGACAGGCGTCTCCCTGCGGCAGGAGATGTACTCCTGGGCAGTGGTGCCGTCGGCGCCGCAACTCCTGGTGAATTTGCCTCCGAGTCCAAATACATGGGCGACAGCAGCTTCGCGTCCCCGGTGGGGGCGTTCCCAAAGTTCCTTTCCAATTCCTCTAGGCGGATTTGTCCTGCTGGCGCGCAAAGACAATCAGCCGTGATCGCTGCTCCTCTACCGTGCCTCCGCGTTTAAAACCAAATTCCAGGAGTAGGGTCTCCAATTCCAGCTTCTTCCTGTAACTGATCCAGGTGATTTGATTTTTGATCTGATTTTTGTTTTGTGCCTGTATTCCGGTTATTCTATCTCTTATTTATTGTATGTTTATTCTATTGTCTTAGCCTGCTTTTTTTCGTTTTTTTAATTCTATTATTCTCTTCTTTCCTTGATTTTTCCTCGCCCTCCATTTTTCCTTTTTCCTCGATCTTTCCTCGATTATTCCTCGCCCGTTTTCCGTGGTCTTTCCTTCCTCTTTCTTCGGTCCTTTTCCTCGGTCTTTACTCGATTATTCCTCGCCCGTTTTCCTTGGTCTTTCCTCGGTCTTTAATTTATTTTATTCGATTTCGTTCAATATATTCGTTCGCTTGTTTAACTTGTTCTGCCCGTGTTTATTTATTATTTCTTAACTATTCCTTATTTATTCATTTATTTATTTAATTAATATTTATTATTTATTTTTATTATATATGATCTATGTTCTATTTTTTTTTTTCTTGATTTGTTTTTTTTTTCGTAGGTTACTTCGCTATCTTACTGTATTTTATTTCCTGATCATGTATTTCTACATATTTTATTATTCGCTATTTAGTATTTATTTTATTTATTTTGTTTTCTCCGTGTGTTTTCCTTGGCCGCTCTTCTTCGTAGGTCGCGTTTTTATTTTTTTTTTCTCGTGTATCTTTTCTCTTCCCGCTTAATTAATTATTTTCCCTTTTTTTTCAGTGTAACTCTTTGTATTTCTTTACTTATTCCGTGATTTTATTATTTATGTTAGGATATAACCATCCCCTTTGCCCTTATATTTCTGCTTTCATCAATTTATTACTTCCTTTTTACTATAATTTATTTGTTTTATTTTTATTTATTTTATTAGGATTTATTTAATTTTTGTTTATTTTTATTTTTTATTTGCCCCGTTGGCTTGTTTATTTTCCTGTGCCAGTTACTGAATTTATTTCATTTTATTTTATTTATCACAGTGTGTTCGCTTTATTAACTTTCTTTTATTTATTTATCTTATTTAATAATTTTATTTAATTAATTTATTATATTTTATTTAGTATATTTAATGGTTTGATTTAATTTATTTATTATATTTCGTTTATTTTATTTAGTTAATTTATTCCGTTATTTTTTTTTATTTGTTCACTTGCTTCGTTTTATTTTATGCCTTGATTTATTCGATTTATTCACTGTGCGCGGGTCTGTATGTCCTCGTGGCCGAAGGATATTTTTATTCTTTGTATTGTATTCGCAGGATTGCTTGGTTGACTTTCCAGGATTCTATACATTCGCGATGATTAGATTTTTTTTCTTGAGTTGATTTTCTTTCCGATGTGTGTTCGACGAAGGGTATATTCTGAGTGTCATACTTCGATATAAAGGGCCAATATATATGTAAGTTGGTCCCCGCCCTGATGGCGGAGCAACCAAGAGCGAAAATTAGTACATTCGTATGTGTATGTATATGTGTAAGACCGTAACTCGTGATCTGCACGTGCAGCGGCGGTTCCCTCTGCTCTGCCGACGTCGGCGTCGGCAGCGACTTTTTGACTTTGCTTATTGACTACGATGCCCAATTCGCGACCCGTTTTGGCGAGACTGTATTTTCCTCCCTTAATGGAATTTTTCTATCGCTGTATCCCTTTCCCCTTCTCTTCTTTAGCTGCCCGAAAAACAAGGTGCCGTTATGGCGGCTGGTTTCTGGTTTTCTCGTATGTATGTATATGTATGTACACGCTGCTAAAAACCTCTTGTTCGGCTGGTGGGGCTTTAATCCACCTTACTAAGAACTCTTACATCTCCCCATTTCCTGACGGTCCCTGTTCGGGCGCCAAACTCTAAGGATGCACTACGGCCGAGATATGAACTCAGAACGTCAGAAAATGGAGGGGCCGTGGTTGGCGAGGTTTTTAGGGGTGGATTTTTGACCAAGATAATTGCCTCTTCCGACTGCCCACGCTGGGCGGGATCGCGCTACCGGCCCTGGAGTTTCCCAGCGGCCGGACCCCCACTAAAGACCGGAGCAGAGGCCCGGGGTGACCCAGCAGCCCGCTCCCGCTCCCGCAATCCAAACCTACAACCGCGGCGCCGGCGTGCCCGAGCTGCCGCGGCCTGGCGGCTCCGCCGTCCCCTAAATATGCCCCCTTGACTCGTAATTTTCCAGCGGCGGCGCCCGGGCTAATCCCTGCGGCGCATACTGAGACTGGACAAGACGGCTGGGAAGGGTCCCGCAGCCGCCGACCGCGCCCGCGTCCGGAATTCAACCCAGCAACGTGTCGCTCCTGTCTCCGTCCTGCCCAAATCCGCGCCTGGAATTACCCAACGGCAGCTGAGGTGGGGAGGAGGGGGCACAGTGTGGTGTGAGGGGCCGATTTGAGTAGGAAGAAAATAATGTTGCTTTTCGTGTGTTCATTCTGTTCTTTTATTTCATGTGTATTTGCTTGTGCTAGTCTTCCTTATGCTTGTAAAAGTGTTTTCGTTTTATTTCCTACCCCTTCGTCTGTGTTTTCTATTCCTATTGTTCACACCATTTTATAATCTAGTCGTGGCGGGCGCCGTTCGCTCACCCGAGAGATATCTCTTCCGATTTTCCAATTTCTCCTTGTCGTCGGTGTCCTTGTCGTGTTGGAGGTCCTCGTTGTCCTGGATTCCGGGTTGTAATCAAAATATATGTTCTTCGCGGGGGTCACTTGTCTCAATTAAATTTTGCACTTCTTGAATCGCTGCTGGCCTAATTACGAGTGATCTTTTGTCCCTCATTACCGCCGTCGAGTGACCTAGGAGCGGGCGCTCCTTTACCGGCTGCGCTGCCACGATCGATGGCGCCTGCCGTTCCGCATTCCACACATTCTTTTGTCTGACGAGCTTTCTGTCTCGCTCTCTCTCTTGGGCGGCAGGTGGCCCATGCAAACTCCGTTTTTGCATTCCGCCGCTCTGTCGGCTCCTGCGCCGCGGCTCTCTGCCCGGATCGAGCTCTCCGGCCTCCTCTGCCGGTCGCTGATTGGCGGATCTCGTGTTCCAGCCGCTGCATCATCGTTTCCTCTCGTTCCTTGAGGATGTTGCTAACGGTGCGGGCTATGTTGCCCGTGACGTCAGGCCTGGTGTGGCCGAGGTGTGGGCCCGGCCCTATGATTCCCTAACCCCTATAGCCCTAACTAATATGTACACACTTATTCTACTCTTATACCTAACCTTAGCCTACTATTTACATTATGTTTTTGACTCCATATTTACACGTCTTTTTATTTACACTTTCTACTCGTGGCGGCGGCCACCTCGTGACCGTCGTCACAATTATTATTAATTTCTTACTAAACTAATCATGGCTACATGTTGTGCAACTAAATGATCTAACGGCAGTAAAATCACCCCGCGACAGGCCAATCTTTATTGTTGGCTTTTCTACATTATCTTGGTCATATCGGCCCGCGGATCGCGAATCACCTTCGCGATCACGCCGAATCGGATTGGACGTGCCCAAGCTGCCCACATATCAAATCCGATATGAAGACGTTCAGGAGGCAAACTCATCTCGAGTTTCAGTCTCTGGGGGCTTGTTTTTAAGAAGCTTTTCAGTTCAGATGGCGGAGTCCCACTTCAAAAGTCTGAAACTGCCAACTTATTCTCCTAATATTAATTTGAGCACTCTCTCTAATATTCCTATACAAGTTCCAGATCCTGCGAGCCCCCTTATGCAGTTAAGCCAGCGAAACCTACCTACGGACAACTCCTCTGACGTGGCATACGATTCTTGCGAGGCTGCAGCACCTGGACAAACCAAAACTGCGGTTTTTGGCTCTTTATTTGCCGATGTCGCTGCACCCTTGCATTGACAGCCTGTTAGTGCTGACCCGGCTTCCACGTCGCATGCCGCCGCTTCTAATGTGTCAGCGGTGAGCAGAAACAGAGACGCTCTTTCTGCGACACCGGCGGTCTCTGTTTCTTCGTCTCCTTTTACCACGCCTGGACTACAGCAATCTACAATCCTTCTGAATCCTGGTGCTTCCGTAAATGACGTTAAGACTCATTTGAGCAAAAACTTTCTGGTACCGAATTTTTTGTCTCAAAGTTCAATTTTAAACAAAGACGCGATATATCTTCGATTAATATTTGCCCTTTCTAACAGTCTCTTGGACAGGGTTCTTGATCCTTCCGTCTGGCCTGAATATGCAAGAGTTCATGAATTTATTAACAAAAATAATCCAGACTCCCTTAGCTTTGCCTTCAAAAAACTAATTGATTCGTTTTCCGTCCACTATCAGAACGTTCGTAGTTTACTGGGGAAGCTCAGCAAACTGCACGTCAATAGTTATGCCGACGTAATTGTCTACGGAAACGTGGCTTAAATTTTCTGTCTGTGATAGTGAACTATATTCTTGGACGTTGATGCACTACGGTCAGTACAATCAAGTGGCCCTTATGAAACCAGGCACGTGCCTGTTAGGGTTAGGTATTAGTAGACGCGATTGAATCTATAAGAAAGAATACGAGGAAATAAGCTACCGGCGAGCTGCCTGAATGTTTGCTTGCATGCAATTTAAGTGGGTAAGGATTAAAGTTTTTAGTTTAGGAAGACAATCAGCAAGTGCGCTTACCGAGTACAAATCATTGTAACTTGCACACAGTACTCTAAAGGGTTCATGCAGTTCATAGGAGGTTCTACAATGGCGCAAAACTAAAGGTATGTAGGATCTAGTATTTCTACTCGGAACGTGGAAATTGATCTGGCCTAACAAGTCAGTACTTTCCACATCGCCGTTAATAAGGTTATAAATGAAGGTAATGCCTAGCATAGTTCTACGGTTGGCTAAGGAGGGTAAGTTAATTAGAAGAAGTCTACTATAATAGGAGGGTAATCTCTGGTCAGCATCCCAGTTTAAATCGCGTAGAGCGAAAAGCAAAAAGTTTATTTGAACCGATTCAATGCGTTTACTATGGACTCCGTACTGAGGGCTCCAAACGCAAGATCCATATTCTAAGATAGGGCGGACTAATGAAATATATAAAGTTTTAGGAACATAAGGATCAACGAATTCTTTCGACCACCATTTAATAAATCCCAGCATACCCCTGGCTTTATTTACCTTGTACGAAATATGATCGATAAAGTCAAGTTTGGGATCCAGACGGACACCCCAGTCATCAACTGAGTTAATTCTTTCCAAAGAGCAGCAGTTAAGTGTGTAAGTTGCAAGCTTGGGAACGACACGAGAGAATGTCATTAGCTTACATTTAGAGCCATTTAAGTTTAGTAGGTATATGCAACACCAGGTTTGAAAGCTATCAAGATCTGTTTGTAAGTCAGACTGGTAAGCAACGTCTTTGTATTGCACGCAAAGCTTGACATCGTCAGCGTACATGAATACTCTAGAATTTGTCATAACTTTGGGCTGATCGTTAATAAATATGTGACGCGTGCCGCGCACAAAATAATAAATAAATAATAAATAAAGAAATAAAATGTAATGAGATGTGAATTTGAATGGAATTAAAGGGAATGAGATTTGAATTTGAATTAAATGCGCGCGCGCGCCGAGGAAAGGCCACACTAGAAAGCCAGGGTTGCACGGGGAAAGAAGAGGAAGCAGCTGATCGCGGCGGGCACACTAGAACCCGCTACGCGCTATATAAGGCGAGCCGCTGGCTGAAGGAAATCACTTAGCAGCCGACAGCGATCGGGAGCGGTAAGTCTCTAGTAGCACACTCCTAGTAGTCAGCAGCCAAAGCCACTTTTTGATAGGCGACCAGAATCCCAGGATTTGGGTTGCCAATAAATTGTCGAAGGACTTGCGAGTCTTGACTTAGAATTCGGCCCGCCAAATTCCCTCTCTCTCTGAAGACTTACGACTCCGCCCGCCCTTCCTCTCTTTGAAGACTTCCGAGTCCACCCGCCCTCTCTCTTCCGCCAACCGAAGACTTTCGAGTCCACCACGAATTCTCTCTCTGAAGACTTACGAGTCCACCGCCCTTTCTCTACCGCCAACCGAAGACTTTCGAGTCCACCACGAATTCTCTCTCTGAAGACTTACGACTACGCCCGCCCTTCCTCTTTTTGAAGACTTCCGAGTCCACCCGCCCTCTCTCTACGGCCAACCGAAGACTGTCGAGTCCACCGCGAATTCTCTCTCTGAAGACTTAGGAGTCCATCGCCCTTTCTCTACCGCCAACCGAAGAATTTGGAGTCCACCGCGAATTCTCTCTCTGAAGACTTACGAGTCCACCGCCCTCTCTCTACCGCCAACCGAAGACTTTCGAGTCCACCGCGAATTCTCTCTTTGAAGACTTGCGAGTCCATCTCTCTTTCTCTCTTTCTCTAAAGACTTACGAGTCCACCCTCTCCACCCCGCAGTCTTCCGCGTCCACCACACGCTCGGAAGACTTACGAGTCCGCCGCAACGACTCCCGGACGATTTCCGAATCCGCTCTCTGGGAAGACTTCCGAGTGCTCTCTCTTTTTCTCTCTCTTCTCCACAGGCTCCCGGGCCCACTACTCGCCGAGCGCACCGATCCGACATCCCGAGGCACCCACAACTTCCGGGCCGAACTGACCGTCGAGAAGGCGACGCGCCCAATCACCCGAGCTGACCTGTCGGCATATCGAGGCACCGACATATTCCGGGCCGAGCTGACCCGCGTGGCCCCGAAGCAGAGACAACCAGGCGGCAACAGAACCGAGATTCAAATCGACACCTCTGTAACTCGAACGTTGAATAAACTGAGAACCCTAATTAAGTCACCGAATTCGCTCCACTGTTCTTACTGGGGATCGGGGGGAAATCTCTCTTACAGCTACCACTCGGACTACTAGGCGGACTCTGGCCGTCCCTGCGCTATCTGGGAAACTGGGCGGCAGACCGTCACATTGGCACCCGAAC
>VNJN01002006.1:0-107327 GCA_008042485.1 Drosophila mayri | reverse complement strand
TTGAATTTTCTAGTAGATCCTTTAAAACAGCACTCACAAACCATCCTTCTGGACTATTGTCCTCTCGCTCCATATCACTGATTTAAAACGCCGTTCGTACCGTACTTTACTCACGATAATTCAAACAACATACCGATATTCCGACGCAATGGCAACGCTGTTAAGTTTTCTTGGCGGGAGGTACATTAGAGGTGCAAAAACATCGATGTCTTTCACCCAAAACATTTATGAAACGTCGATGTTTTAAAAAATTTAAGTAAATTTTTTGTGTATTATAGAAATGCACATTCATGGTTGTATTACAAATAAACAAGAAAGGAAGCTAGCTTCGGCTTACTGAAGTTTGTATACTTTTGCATAATTTAAACAAAAAATTTAAACGGAAATTCTTGAATAATTATTAGTTGCCAAAATTATGGGTTTTATATTTATTTTCCTGATTGTTTCTATGGAAGCTATAGGACGTAGTCGGCCGATTTTCATTAAATTATAACCCAAATTCAGGAATAATAAAAATATGTACATAACTGAAAATTACAATTTTTTCTAACAATTTTCCGATTCTTCCTTTGGCAGCTATATGATATAGTCGTCCGATCCGGCCCGTTCCGACATACAAGTACAAGTGACAGTAGATATTATAGAAGACTAACTGCAAAGTTTTATTCAGAAACTGAGGGACTAGCTTGCGTAGAAAAGGACAGACGGACATGGCTAGATCGACACTGCTGTTGATCCTGATCAAGAATATATGTATATACTTTATAGGGTCGGAGAAGTCTCCTTCATTGCGTTGAACTTTTGACTGAAATTATATTCCCTGCAAGGGTATAGAATAAAGCGAAAAATTTAAGCTAATTGCGTTTGATTTCGTTAACAACAGGTTTTGGTCTCGCATCCCGTCAACCCACCGTACTACGTGCCTCTGGTTGAGATCGTGCCAGCACCATGGACCAAACCGGAGTGGGTGAAAAAGACGCGCGCCATAATGGAGGAGATTGGCCAGAAACCAGTTACGCTGTCCCGCGAGATTGAGGGCTTCGCTCTCAACCGCATCCAGTATGCCATTCTCAACGAGACGTGGCGTCTGGTCGAGGCCGGCATCCTCAATGTGAAGGACATCGACAGTGTGATGAGCAACGGTCTGGGACCGCGCTACGCCTTCCTGGGCCCCCTGGAGACGGCCCATCTTAACGCCGAGGGTATGGCCAATTACTTTGAGCGCTACTCCAACACAATTTACGCGGTCAGCGAGACAATGGGACCGACGCCCAAGATGGAAGGGCCGGTGGCCATCGAGGTGGCCAAGCAGCTGGGCGAGATGGTGCCCTTGGACCAGCTCGCCGCCCGCCGCAACTATCGCGACAATTGTCTCACCCAGCTGAGCATTCTGAAGAGCAAGCTCAACAAGCAATAGAATTCATTTTAATGTTTTATTTTTTGTTTGTTTTGAATTTAATATCGATTTAATAGAGACAGTGAACAATGCTCTTGGAGCTAAAGGAGTGAGCATTAAAGGAAATATGTATGTGAGGAGTGGAGAATCTAATTAACCGCGCAAATTATAAATTAAAAGACGATGTATCCTTTCGTTGGGCGCTTGGTAAATTATATAATGATAATAACTAAGAAATAAACAGTTTTCGTTTGATATGTCTGGATTACAGTTAAATGCCTATCACAATTAGTTTCAGTTTAAAAATTTTTAAAGGGAGTCATAGATGGACGCAACTTAACTGACTTAATCTGAGTTACTTAACTGCCTAACCAAACGTAATGGTCATACCTTACTTTTAAGATTTGATTACATTTAAATGCCTATCACAATTAACTTTGTTTCAGCTCAAACATTTTTAGAAGGAGTAATAGATGGACGCAACTTAACTGACTTAATCTGAGTGACTTAACTGAGAGTGTTAGTCTTATCTTACTTATTTTGAACAAGTGGGAATACCGGTGGAGATAACCGCCATCCAACCTATGTTTAAACGGTCGCTGTTTTGCGTTTATCTTCAAGGTTAAATAATTGACCTTAGACATCATCCGTAGGTTATTTGAATTCACTTTCAGGCGACCGCCAGGTACCAGCTAGTGCCACTCTAGACGGTGCCTGGCTTCTTGGAGAAGCTCGGGCGCCGCAAATTCGGCGTCGTGTACGAGGCATTGGCCAAGATGTTTGATGATCCCTGACCCACAGTTGGCTTTAACGATCGGCGGTGCTGCGAACGCATCTGTGGCAATGGCGTACTTGTGGCAAAGACCTTTGAGGTGGGTTTGGAGCGCAAGGAAGCGGGCGTCTCGGGCACAGTGGCATTACGCGGCACTGCTAATTGTCGTGGCTGGGGCTTGAGATAGGTGGTGGTATCATTAGACGCAGCAGAGGGCAGCTTCACAAAAGGAGCCACCCGCTTAGTGGGTATCATCGCTTTTGTGTTTCCAGTAGACTTGGTCACCACTGTCGCTACGCTTATTGGCGGCGTCTTTGTGCGGTCCAGAACCATGCGTCTGCTCTCGCCGATTTTTGCGGGCGGCTTGCTGGTCATGGAGAAGGAGTTGCGTCTTTGCTGTAACGATGCCAAATCGTCGGTTTTCTTTACCTCCCTGGGCGCCACATTCTGTTGGTTTTCGGCTTTAGTGATCTCCTTGCGCATCTTGGGCTTATCATGAATGGACAGCGACGAGGATCGCCGCCTAATTGTATTTGCATCGTTGGAAACACCCAGCGGCACTGGGTAGGGCTCCACAATACAACTGGGCTGGGTCTTAGCCTGTCGGCTAAAGTTAGTGGGATTCAGCAGCAAGATGACAGTACGCGGATCAACGCCATTTTGTGTGTGATCGCCGACCATCGATTGTCCCAGCTTATGCTGTTCCAGGAGCTCATTAATTCGCAGTGCCAGGGTATCATCGACTAGTTCCGTCATGAACTCCTTTCTGTTCAGGGATTGCGGGGCTTCAGCGGGATCCAGGAGCCGAGGCTCGCCGTCAAACGTGGCCGCGGAGCAGGTCATGGCATCGGGAAAGTCCTGGACTTTGGTTCCCACCACAGCTTCTTCTGCATCTGTTGCGTCCTCTTTTTCCGCTGCTATATTGCGAGAATCCTTTGTCCAAGTTTCCTTTAAGAAATATGTAACTAAATCATTGATCCTTGCAACCAAAAGTAAACACTTACTAGATCTAGATCGAATGTGCCCTGTCGGGTGTAGGGCAATGCAGCTTCTTTGCTAGGTTTTCTAGCCTCTAGAGAATTGACACTGGGATTGGGACCAGGATTCAGTTCAGGGATCTCACCAAAACCGGTACCAAGACTAAGAAGGTCAGCAAGAGGCTCAATTACGGCATCAAACAGATGCCAATAGGTATTATCAACTACTTGATGAACAAGCGCTCTAAGCCGTTGCAAGAGTTGGGATACCTCGCTCTCCTTTGGCGGATCATCGGTCGTTGAAACATTTTCCTCTGTTTCTGTGTTGGTTTTGTGATCGTCCAGACTGGAAATCCGCAGCATTCGGAGATCCTGCTCGAATTTCAAACTGGAGGCCAGATCGTCGTCTTCGACCAGTTTTAGCGGCGACTCAGCCGACAGCATCTTTTGATTTTCGTTGAGGATCGTCCTCTCGAATGGTGGGTCGCCATCGCAGATCTTTGATTTGGGCAGGTTGGCCGCCGATCTTAAGGCATTCAGCTGAAGCAGTTGCTTTTGGAACGAGCTGCTGGTGCATCGCTGACGAGGAGTTTCGCCGAGCGAATCCTTTCGCATGCACACAGGCGGGCTCTCATTACTCAAATCCGGACAGTGAGTCTCAGTGACCGACAAATCCTCGTTGATTTGCGCCATCAGAGCAATGTTCTGTATTGGAAAACATAGGCAAAAACACATACATATGTAAAAGTAGCTGTTACCGTGGCGCATACACTTGCATTCGGTAGCTAACCTTGGCGCAAGCTTCCTTCTCGATCGAGTCGAAAGGATCGTAGGGGCCCTTGAAACTGTTCGAGACAACGCTCGTTTTTTCAGGCTCCTCGAACCATGTCTTCTCAATGCTGGGCTCCTCCGCCGGCGATAAGTCAATCAGATTGCCAACTTCACACATCTTATTTTCGAGCGTATTAATTATAATTTATAAACTGAAAACTTCGAACAACT
The DNA here is from genome assembly GCA_008042485.1 of Drosophila mayri. Classification (NCBI taxonomy): domain Eukaryota; kingdom Metazoa; phylum Arthropoda; class Insecta; order Diptera; family Drosophilidae; genus Drosophila; species Drosophila mayri. The sequence goes on along the minus strand of VNJN01002006.1, from coordinate 103,180 downwards.
GCCGCTGAAATCCTCGATGCTTGGGCAATTTTTCGCGACATGCTCTGGTAATATTAATTCGTGCCATCTGGCAACGCCATTGAATTTTCTAGTAGATCCTTTAAAACAGCACTCACAAACCATCCTTCTGGACTATTGTCCTCTCGCTCTATATCACTGATTTAAAACGGCGTTCGTACCGTACTTTACTCACGATAATTCAAACAACATACCGATATTCGGACGCAACGGCAACGCTGTTTAGTTGTTTTGGCGGGCGGCAAACAGATGCTAAATGTGTGTGTGTCGCTGTACAGCTCTGCTTCATCGGCAACAACAAACGAAAATAATAGGCGAATAGGCGAAAAAGTGTGTCTTTGCGTCCGTGCAGAACGGCGTTAAAACAAGTATTTCTAACTAGTAAGAGATTTGCACCTCAAGCGCGGCGAACAGAACTAAGGAGTGCAAACATTAAAAATTAAACGAGAAAGACAAGCGGCGTCCGCTTGCTTTGTGGATTTTCGGATGTTGGTGTGACGCTTATTCCCTGGAAACGCAACCATGGACTCGATAGTTCTGCACTCGGATGTGGCCCGACTCGTTTTGGGTAAGCATCCTTCTAGGCGACCTTTTTCTTTGCTTGCTAATGCCTGTGCTCGCTGGCAGGCTACTTGGTCAACCAGAACCTGAGACGAGCAGCATTTACCCTGTGTCGCACATCGCCGCATCTGCAGCATGAGTTCCTGGCCCTAAAGCAGGGCCTTCAGACGCACAACTTCCTTAACGGCGGGCTGGAGGACATGATCTGCGAGCACGTCAAGATCACGGGCTTGGGTAAGGTCCCACACACACACAGTCGATTTTTACTAACCACTTCAAACTATTGTGCGCTTTAGTGGCCAATGCCGTGAAGAAACTGCCCTTGGAAAGGCGCCACCAGCTGCAGCAGCTGAAACTGTCTGAGCGGGTCAACGAACTGATGACGATGTCCTCGGTGGTGAATAGGGACACCAGCTACACCAACGAGAGCACCACTGCAGGAGGTGGCGGCGAGCCCAGCACATCGCAGGCGCATCGAAAGCGGAGGCGCTTGTAATTATTGGTTTTTTCCATTATTATGAAAGCATGACGCCAATGTTCCCCTTATCTCTTACAGATGCACTCAATCTCCGGAGAGTTACTTGTCGTCGCCCTCCCCCAGCAAGCGGCCGCGCCTGCTACCGCCTCATCTCTACTGCAGCCTGAGTAGTCGCGACAAGCACAAGTCCAGTTTTCTGGTTAGCCAGGATGACAATGAGGTCGCGGAGCTGGAGGAGACCAGCTCTACGGCCACCGAGGATTTTGAGGAGGAGCTGCCGCCAAGTGATGGTCCAGGCCTGCGAAATAATTCCACTCCGCGCCAGAGCCACAGCGAGGCGAACGCCCTGGTGCTAACACCGCAATCCATGCCGGTAAGTGACGGGTGGCCTTGATATTTCCATGATAGCTTTGATTCCATAGCTGTACTGTAACTGTTTTGTTTTTTTTTTTTTTTTTCTAGGAGCTGGCCAGTGCTATAATTAATAACCAGGACTTTCAGAACACATTGGTCAACAACATCAATATGGCGCTGAAAACGGTTACTGTGAACAATCCAACAGTTAGCTGTAGCGCTGTGTTAGACGGCCTGGTGAAGAACATACTGGAGGCCACCGAGAAGGATCCCTCTTTCGATCGCGTCATCCAAGAAGTGGTGTCCGGCGACCCACCGTTGGCTTCGGCAGATGATGCGTCCCCGCCGGCGTCGACAAAGGAGCCTGTGCTAGAGGCACAGACAGTGGCGAAGCCATCTCCAACAACATTTGGAGCTGTCGTGGCTGGCTGCATAGCGCAAGCAAATGCTATGCAAGTGCCACCTTCTCCAACTCTACAAGATACAGTGGACGCAGTAGATTCTGTGGATCCAGTGCCGCCACAAACGCCGCTTATCATTCGCACCGCCGGCGGCGTCGATCCAAACTTCTCCATCTCTAAACTAATCGTGCTGAACTCAAACGAGACCGTCCAGAAAATGTTGGCCGGCGGGGACTTGGCGAACGTGAGCTTCGCTAGCGATGGCCTGAATCTCAACTTTGGGGATCCGGCGGGCATGATAACGGAAGCAGAGGTTGCGGCAGCCGGCCAAGTGTGTGTGGACGCAGCAACCGGGCAACTGACGTTCCCGATGTACCTATCCAACGGCGGCCTGCTCTCGCACTTTCCGTTCCTGGTCAACAACGAGTGGGTGGCCCAGCAACTGGGCCCGGACGCCTTTTCAAACATGGACGATTCGCACATTGAGATCTCTCTGCCAGAGCCAATAACGTTGTCCGCCGATCAGTTGCCGCCCAATTCCATAATCATCAATAGTGCCCAGAAGCAGCCACCGCCCCCTCCAACGGTGGAGCCGCCAGTTCAGTTGATAGCCGACCTTAAAAAGACGGAGGAGAAGGCGCCACCACTGGCGGAGGAGGAAGAAGAACAGCGAAAGTTGCCGCCCGCTTCCCTGGACTCGTCGCGGCAGGTTCTGGAACGGGTGACGCCCTCCACGGCGGGCATAATTAATGTAAAGGCCTTCCGCAGTTTATCCACTCCCCGCAAGAGAACCTCGCATGTACGAACTTTGACTTTCTCCCCAAAGGTTCCTCCTGGGCGAGTCATGCATCCCACCACACCGCTATCCACTCGGCGACATGGTTTGCCAGCCAAGGCCAAAGAGAAACCGATAATTAACCACGTGGAGATCATCCAGCCAGCCTGCGATCTCAGCTTGAATGACGGTCACGGCGGTGTGCCGCCCTTGTTCGCAATGGAGGAAAGTAGCAATCAAACGGTGATTAAGGCTCATCCTCCAGCTGCAGCGCCAGCCGAGCCATTGATTCCGACACCCAAACGAAAGCAGAAGCGCCAGGCGGCCGTGAAGGCCTGCAAGCGTATTATCTCCCAGGCGGAAACCGGGAAGAAGCAGGAAAAGGAGAAGCGAGAACCCAAGAACACTTCGGCATGTAGCGCCAACTCATCAGCGCACGATGACAGCGCCGAGGCTAGCAAGGAGAATCTCCAGGGAGACCAGCCGAAGCATCAGCCAGAGGGTAATCCTGAGGACTGCCCAGGATCCTCTGCGGAAGCGGCCTGTGAAGAGGATTTGATGGCCGTCTGGCAGCGCCAGTTACATGGATCCAGTGTAGATTTAGAAAACCGCCTTCGCGAGATCAATTCGAAGCGCGAGGAGACCGCGAAGGTCAGCGGCCGCAGTAAGAGACCAAAGAAGAAAGAGACACCGACTGCGGCCGCCCCCAAATCGCGGAAAAGCGCGCTGGCCAAGAAGCCGTTCAAGAAGATTGCGCAACGTTTCAGTGGAGATTCCCCGGAGAAGATCAGCATTAAGATCAAAACGCCGCAAAAGCCAAAGTCCCTGAAAAAGAAGTTGCCGGCCGCAGAGGAAACCAAAGAACAGAAAACAGAAGCGCCTCAATTGGAGGAGAAAGAAAATAAGAAAGAGAAGGCGAGTGAGGAAAAAGAGCGAGAGCAGCAGCAGAAGCAAGGAGAGCCCGTAGAGCTGCCGCCACCCAACATGGCTCTGCTATTGGAAACGCCCTTCAAGGCATCTCCCCTGGGAGCTGGAAAAGGGGACGATGACCTTGCCACGGGAAGTGGCAGTGGCGGAGCCACAACGAGCGGATTTGTGGCCACTGTGCCGCCAACGCCAGGAATGACCCCGGTCGCGCCGCTGGACACGCCCTACGGCAAGATGCCGAGTAGCTCGTTCCTGTTTGGATCGGATACCAAGAGTATTATAAATACGCCGCAGCTGAGCGCTATTACGCCGGGCTTTCGTTGTACGCCCTTTGGTCATATCCCGGGCACCCCGGTGGGCAGCGCTGCCAAGACAGATTACTCCTCTGGCAGCTCATACTATCGACCCGACGAGGCGGAGCACACGGATGCGAATGCGCAGTGCGCCATACAGCAGTGGGAGGAAATTCGGGAGAATAAGATGGAGGAGCGACACGATCCAACTCCGGAGAAGAAGAAGGGGAACAAGGTCAGTCCCAAAAAACAGAGTTCCACACCGAAGAATAGCAGAGAGAGAGGAGACCCGCTGGAAAGGCATCGGCAGCTTGGTCAGCAAGGGCCCGTTGTCCTTGCCGTGGAACCCACGGTCCTCCGGCGCGTTCGCTCCTTTGGTAGCGAAGCAGTTGACAGTGCGGAGCCTGCTGCCGCTGGGAGTTGTCCCTCTGATCAGCACCACCCGCACTATAAGCTCCTGCCTGGTCTGCCAGAGGCCATCAACGAATTATCTAACAGTTCCAGCTCCTCGGCCACCAGCTCCTCGTCGTCCAGCTCCTCTAGTACTTCCAGCAGCTCGTCATCCAGCTCCTCGTCGTCGCCATCCTCTCAAAGCGAGAAAGATCTGGAGAAGGAAGAGAAAGAAGTGGCCAGTGAGACGGAAGAAGCGGAAAACCTACTCAACATAGACAATCTGTCGAATATCAGTAGCACCGAGGACGAAGAGTGGCTGAAGGCAGCCACCGACTCGCAAGATGCAGTGCTGCCCATGCTGGCCGTCGATAACCAGCCGGGCCAGATGCTAAGCCAGGACGGCGAGGTACGCTATCCCATACGCAATTGGCTGACGCCGAGCAAGGAGCAAGTATCTCCGCCAGGGGCAGATACCAGCGGAGAATCACAAGGAGCACTGGCCCCTACGGTTCCTCTTCCGATTACCGCTCAAATAACTGCTGGCCCACCACCACCTCCTCCTCTGCCACCGCCACCGTTTCCCGTAACTGTTGAAGTGTCACCGCCACCGCCACCGCCACCCAAGGCATCCATGGCTCTGGAGGAGCAACGGCAGCGGCAGCAGCTGGATGAAAAGCGTCAGCGCGTCATGGCTAAGGTTAAGTTGGCCCAGCCAATTGTTAGGATGCAAAACAAGAAGGCAGCCGTTAAAAAGCTTTCCGCTATGCGGGAAACCGCTAAGTTGGCCAATCCCAGCAGCCAGAAGTCCCCCAAGAAGCGGGAGCACATTGAGTCAAACAGGATACAGGCAGCGCCACCACCAGCAGAGAAACCGCCGCTCCCCAAGATAGAAGAGAAGGCCACAGGGGACTTAGATCATGCAGTCATTGCTGACAAGAATCCACCGGCCAGCGAACTGGATCCGGCCCTGCTAATGGCGCTCAATCTATCCGCCAAAAAGCAGGTCCCGGCAACGACCGCCGCCAAGTTCAAGGTCGGTCGTGCAGCGGTGGAAATTGCGGCTCAACCGGCTCCGGGAAAACGTGGTCGCCACAAAAAGACTGTCACAGCGGCCAAAATATCTACGCGCCGTTCCTCGCGTCTGATTGACAATAAACAAACTCAGGAGGAGCCCCCGACCAAAGCCATCTCCGACAGCGAACTGATTAAGGCCACCACGAAGGCGAGCACAAAGAAACCGGCCAAAAAACGTGCCGAGGCCCGAGTGCCCTCCTCTGCCTCCGCTGTGAAACAACTGCTGCCCATGGTAGCGGAAGCCGAATCCACTCAATCCTTGTCTCCGGAGCAGCATCAGCAGCTTGCACAGGTGGAGCCAAGCCAAGACCAAGCGCCGTCCAATTCAGCCCGTCCTGCCGGTGATAGCGACTACGAGCTGGATATGTGCCTGAGCAGCAGCCAGCAACGCTGTATCTTTCACTTTTCCTACGCGGACCACGGGCCCAGTGCCAGCTATTCGATGACACGTCCGGCGGCGTCCTACTTCAGCAACTACCAGATGCGGCTGATGACAGAGGACGACCAGCTGCACACGATGCGCATGGCTAGTGCCCAAGTGCTGCAGCTGGGGCAATCGCTGGCTAGTGCCATTCGCAACATACCCAAGAAGCGGATACGGCGTCTGACCAGCAATAGTGGCGCAACAGCGCCCGGGCCAAGTGCAAGCGGAGCCGGCACAAGTGGAGTGGGCGATCAGCCCTCGGCCACATCCACGCCGCTGGCGGACAAACCGTCGCCAGCATTGAGGAAGGAACCATTGCAGCTAGATGAAAATGATCTGGAAGTGGCTGCCATGTAAGTCTTAGTGTTTACCATATATTTATACCCTTGCAGGGTATTATAATTTTAGTCAGAAGTTTGCAACGCAGTGAAGGAGACATCTCCGACCCTATAAAGTATATACATATATTCTTGATCAGGATCAACAGCCGAATCGATCTAGCCATGTCCGTCTGTCCGTCTGTCCGTTTCTACGCAAACTAGTCCCTCAGTTTTGAAGCTATCTGAACGAAACTTTGCAGTTAGTTTTCTATAAACTCTCACTCGTACATACATACAGTGATGGAAAAAATAATAGAAACGAATTTTCATTTTCTGTTTAAAGTCGTATTTTTAAGAAACAACGGGGTAATGAGTGGAAATTTTAATTTTATTTTGATCTATATACATCTATCTTACAAACTAGAAAACAAATATGCATTTAACTTTATTCATTTAGCTTAAAAATAATACTTAAGTTAAAATTTATGCTTTTGACCTGGAAATAAAAATAGAAACGAAAGTACTAATCTTTATCCAAATTGACTACTTTACCAAAATTGACCATAAAATGTTTTTACTTTTAATATTTTATTGCTTTTTAATGGTTTTTTAGAACGGCAGCACTCCTACGAGGCATAGACTCCACCAGATTGGAGCATATTGGTGGCTCAAAGGAGTACCACTCTTCCTGGGCCTATTCCCACAAATGCTACTTAAATTTTTGGTTAAAAACCACTTAAACGTTTTTGTAGAATGTCCCACAAATGTTTAAAAGGGTTTTCTACTATCCACTAGACAGACAAACAGGAGAAACGTGGCAGAAAGCGAGCAACTTCTACCAAATTTTACACGACCCTTACAAGGAAGTCGAAAAAGGAGCCAATCCTTTCGTCGAAGGATCTTAAAAACAACATAAACGTATCCGCCAGGAGTTGCACCATTAGCAACAGACTGATTGAGCACGATTTGAAAGCGCATTCAGCAAGGAGAGATCCTTTTATGAGCAAGAGGCATATCAAAAGGCGACTCTGCCTTGCCAAAGACCAAGAGACCTCCAAAACTGGAAAAATGTCCTTTGATCCGATGAAATAAAGTTTGATTTGGTTGGATCTGATGGTATACCAATGCTAATGGTGCAACTCCTGGCGGATACGTTTATGTTGTTTTTAAGATCCTTCGACGAAAGGATTGGCTCCTTTTTCGACTTCCTTGTAAGGGTCGTGTAAAATTTGGTAGAAGTTGCTCGCTTTCTGCCACGTTTCTCCTGTTTGTCTGTCTAGTGGATAGTAGAAAACCCTTTTAAACATTTGTGGGACATTCTACAAAAACGTTTAAGTGGTTTTTAACCAAAAATTTAAGTAGCATTTGTGGGAATAGGCCCAGGAAGAGTGGTACTCCTTTGAGCCACCAATATGCTCCAATCTGGTGGAGTCTATGCCTCGTAGGAGTGCTGCCGTTCTAAAAAACCATTAAAAAGCAATAAAATATTAAAAGTAAAAACATTTCATGGTCAATTTTGGTAAAGTAGTCAATTTGGATAAAGATTAGTACTTTCGTTTCTATTTTTATTTCCAGGTCAAAAGCATAAATTTTAACTTAAGTATAATTTTTAAGCAAAATAAATAAAGTTAAATGCATTTTTGTTTTTTAATATGTAAGCTAGATGTAAATATATATAAAAAAAGTTAAAATTTCCACTAATTACCACGTTCCTTATGAAATATACGACTTAGAACCCAAAGTAAAAAATCGTTTCTATTATTTTTTCCATCACTGTATGTCGGAACGGGCTGGATCGGACGACTATATCATATAGCTGCCAAAGGAACAATAGGAAAATTTTTAGAAAAAATATTTTATCTTTGTCATTTTTCAACATATTTTCATCAAAGTTGAGATTTAGCCGTTTTATATTATTCCTGAATTTCGATTTTAATTTCATGAAAATCGGCCGACTATATCCTATAGCTTCCATAGGAACAATCAGGAAAATAAAAGAAAAATCCATAACTTTGTCAGTTTTCAAGATATTTTCACCAAACTTGAAATTTGGCCATATTATATTATTTCAAAATTTCAGTATTAATTTCATTAAAATCGACCAACTATATCCTATAGCTGCCATAGGAACAATCAGAAAAATTAAAAAAAAAAAACAAACTTTCAAACCATTTTCATCATGTTCGATCTCTTTCATTTTCACAGCAACATAACTCCAAAGAAGGCGATAAGCGGCAGCGAAGCAGGAGTCGTCGTCGGCGACGATAAACGGCAGAAGGGTCAGCCAGACAAGTTAAGGGAGCCGCTGAGCGAGAACCACACGGTGGAGATTGAGGACATTGAGTCGATACTGTCGCACCTTCACGGCACCTGATTAGTGCTGCAGATGGCGCTTAGTAACCAGTTCTTAGCGTTATAAGATCCCCATAGAGATAAGCTTAGGCAATCAGTCCAAATTTCTAATGAATTAACCCTAGTTAATAGTTAAGTCACATGTTGATTATGCAACCTGCAACCTGGCAACCTTGGGGCCTAGTGCCTGGTCCCAGGGATCGCCCATGAATCGATTACATTAATTTTGTATTTATTTATTTTCGTCATAAGTCGAGCCCGAGACGGAGGGAGCAGTATATCCTGTTCACACAACATTCACAGAAGAATTTAACAGAAAAATCGCCAAGTTATATTTCCATTATTCAAACATTATACATATGTATATATATGTATATATATATATATATATATGGTAGAAATATATAGAGCTGTATATTGATTTAAATGTATATTGATTTATCCGTTAAGTGAAGTTTTTTTTTGACCATCTTCTCGTATCCTTAAGGCCATCAGAACAACAACCGATGCACGAGTGTTTCCCTTTTTTATTTTCTTGCACTGTATTGGATGAACTAAATACAAGGAAATAACCGAAGCCAATATTTCAACTTGACTTTAAGTACTTGGGCCAGCGAAAAGAAAAATGTAATGAGGGGAATGGGGAATGGGCTGTCATTTCCAGTTGCTAAAAAATTCATACTGTCCATTGATGGGCATGGCACGCGAATTATAATTGACATAATTGGCCAACAAATTGAGCAACTCCTCTCCGATAGCAAGACTCAAATCCCAGCGAGAACTCGACGCAATCGGTTGGAGCCATGGAGCTGCTGGAACTACTGGTGCTGTTGCTCCTCCTTGGAAAGTCGACAGCCAACCAGGCGATGCTTAAAATAAGTGGGTGTTCTTGGAAATTCGCCTCGATTGAGAGTTAAATTTCTGATTACTCCTAACAGCATTTTGGATAGAACCGGTTCAGCGAGCGGAGTTCGATGCAGACATGGCGGTGGTTCTCAAGGAGCTCGGATCTATGCCACTTGATTTAAAGGTGGACGATATGTCTATGACCTTGACACGCTCTGAGGATGGCCAAGATATGCATCGATGTGAGTTTTCCAAGGACGCTATAAGTTCAATCAGCTTGCTCCTCCTGTCTTGGGATAGCTCACAAAGGTTTACATATATTTTAATTCTATTCAATATTCTTTGGCTAGTCTGTGAGATTCTGTCCACCGCTGGCACCAACGTTGTCATTGATCTCACCTACAAGCACTGGTCCGAAGGCTACGACTTGGTTCGCTCCTTGGGCATTCCCTATGTGCGCCTGGAACGCATACTGCGCCCATTTCTGGACATGTTTGGTGACTTCATGAGCCAGAAGCGTGCCAACAACGTGGCTATGGTCTTTATGAACGCCCGTGATATGAGCGAGGCCATGCAGCAGATGCTCATCGGATATCCCTTCCGCACGATCATCATGGACGCCAGTGCGCCCGATCCCGGTCAGAATTTTGTGCAGCGCATTCATGCCCTGCGCCCTTCACCCACCTACATAGCGTTGTTTGCCCGCGGCGCCGCCATGAATGGAATCTTTGAGAAGGTGAGTTGACTTTTGGTAGTATCCTTTTGGGAGCACCTTCATATTTTTCACTATTTTGTCAGGTGCAAAAAGCTGGACTCTTCCAGCGATCCCTAGAATGGCACTTTGTTTTCCTGGACACCCGGGATCGGGTGTTCAAGTACAAGCGCCAGGCGGAGCTGTGCACGCGATTCACCCTGAGTCCCCGTGCGATTTGCCGATCGATGCGCATGCCAGATTTGTACTGTGGCAGTGGATTCACGGTGCGTATGCTAGGCATACGGCATAGGCACTTTTTCTTTGTCTTACTTGCCCTTTCGTAATCCCTTCCAGATGCAGCGCGGCATGCTGCTGAATGTGATGCGCAGCCTGATCGAAACCGCCCAGGGAATACGTCCGGAGGTGGTCTATCAAGACTGCAATGCCACAGACTCTGAGTTCTCCGCGGAAAAGGGGAATCCAACAGCGGAAGCCGACTCCACCTGGCTGGACTATGTGCACTGGAGCAACTTTCTGACCTACGCCACGCCCGTGCAGCACTTGCTAGACAAGACGCAGAGCCCGCTGCCAGGCTTAAGCTATGCGGTTAACATCTCTGCTGGCTATTACAGTTCCGAACACGAGGCGAAGACGGATCTGGCCTCCTGGTCATCGTCGGGCAGTCGGTTGCGGTTGCTCAACGAGACTATCAGTCCAGCGCGTCGCTTCTTCAGGATCGGGACGGCAGAGAGTGTGCCGTGGAGTTACCTGCGCCGCAACCCAAAGACGGGAGAATTGGTGCGGGATCGCAGCGGTTCGCCCATTTGGGAGGGCTACTGCATCGACTTCATTATGCGGCTGGCGCAGAAGCTCAACTTTGAGTACGCTATAGTGGCGCCAGAGGTGGGGCACATGGGTGAGGTGAACGAGTCCGGCGAGTGGGATGGCGTGGTCGGGGATCTGGTACGCGGCGAAACTGACTTTGCCATTGCCGCCCTGAAAATGTACTCGGAGCGCGAGGAGGTGGTGGACTTCCTGCCGCCGTACTTCGAGCAGACGGGCATATCGATAGCGATCAGGAAGCCGGTACGACGGACGTCCCTCTTCAAGTTCATGACCGTGCTGCGCGTGGAGGTTTGGCTAAGCATCGTAGCCGCTTTGGTGGGCACAGCCATCATGATCTGGTTCATGGACAAGTACTCGCCATACAGCTCCAAGAACAATAGGGCGGCCTATCCGTACGCCTGCCGCGACTTTACACTGCGCGAGAGCTTCTGGTTTGCTTTGACCTCGTTCACCCCACAGGGAGGTGGTGAGGCACCGAAGGCCATCTCAGGCCGGATGCTGGTGGCCGCCTACTGGCTGTTCGTCGTCCTCATGCTGGCCACTTTCACCGCCAACTTGGCGGCCTTTCTTACCGTCGAGCGGATGCAGACGCCGGTTCAGTCGCTTGAGCAGCTAGCCCGCCAGTCAAGGATCAACTACACCGTGGTGAAGGACTCGGACACGCATCAGTATTTCGTTAACATGAAGTTCGCTGAAGACACGCTGTATCGCATGTGGAAGGAGCTGGCGCTGAACGCATCCAAGGACTTCAAGAAGTTCCGCATTTGGGACTATCCCATTAAGGAGCAGTATGGCCACATACTGCTGGCCATCAACAGCTCGCAGCCGGTGGTCGATGCCCGCGAGGGATTCGCCAATGTGGACGCCCATGAGAACGCCGACTATGCCTTCATCCACGACTCGGCGGAGATCAAATACGAGATCACACGCAATTGCAATCTCACCGAGGTGGGCGAGGTATTCGCGGAGCAACCATATGCGGTGGCCGTGCAGCAGGGCAGTCACCTGGGCGACGAGCTGAGCTACGCCATCCTGGAGTTGCAAAAGGATCGCTTTTTCGAGGAGCTTAAGGCCAAGTACTGGAATCAGTCGAATCTGCGCAATTGCCCGCTCTCCGAGGACCAGGAGGGTATTACCCTGGAGAGTCTGGGCGGTGTGTTTATCGCCACCCTCTTTGGCCTCATCCTCGCCATGATGACCCTCGGCATGGAGGTGCTCTATTACAAGAGGAAGACCAGCAAGCTAGAGCCGCCCATCACGCTGGTTAGGCCAGTGGATGGCAACGACGGCAACGATGGCGGCGATGACAATTCCTCAACGGGGCCACCCAGAGCGGTAGCCACCATGAAGCAGGCTTGGCACATTCCTCCGGCGGAGCAGGTGAAGCAAGTAAAGGTATCACCGCCGCCATCCTTCGAATCTGCCACTTTTCGGGGCAAAAAAATGCCAGCCAAGATAACACTGGGAGATGGTAAGTTCAAGCCGCGCCAAGGTCTCTATTCACGTCGCAACCTCGGCGGCACTACAGACTCCCAAATGGGCTACATGGAATGATGGCCCTATGTTGGTATGTTGGGAATTATTTTGACTCTCCTGCACCTCAAGTAGAATGAATATAGCTGAAAATACTGGCTGAAAAATGAATATAAAATAGTTTGGATAAATATTCAAATAAACATAAAATAAATAAACAACAAAATAAGGAAAAAAATGTCTAAATCTTTTGTCCAACTTGTTCTTTATTTTTTTTTTTAAGTGTTGCGTTTATATGTATGTGTGTTCGGTCCTCTATTTTCAGAATACATTAATTATGTAAACCTAAACATACCGGATAATGTAATAATGCGAGTTTACTAGAAGTAAAAAATGATTCAGAATCAGTCATTATATCTTGCGATTTGACTTTGTTTTTGAATTAAATTTAAATTATTTATAACAAATATAAAAAAAAAAAAAAATATAAGCTTCGATACATTTTTAAAATATTTAATTCATAAATCTGTGTTTGAATTATTGATTAAACTCTTTAGTCGATTCAGAGAAATTTTGTTTAACGACTTTCAAAAGACAGGTTTGGAAAAAAACAAGGATAAGGGTTCAAATTATACTTGTAAGCGATTTCACGTGTAACTTCAATTAAATACATGTCGGGATTTTTTTTTTGAATAACTTGCTTTCACTTAATCAGAAGATCAACAAAGTACGTAATAATTTCAGTCAGAAATTTGCAACGCAGTGAAGGCGGCCTCTCCGACCCTATAAAGTATGTATATATATTCTTGATCAGGATCAACAGGCGAGTCCACCTTGCCATGTCCGTCTGTCGTCCTGTTCGTCCGTCTGTCCGTTTCTACGCAAACAAGTCCTACAGTTTTAAAGTTATCTGAATGAAACTTTGCAGTTAGTCTTCTATATACACTCACTTATACATATGTCGGAACACGCCGGATAAGACGACTATATCATATAGCTGCCATAGGAACGATCGGAAAAATCATCGAAAAAAATATAACTTTGCCAGTTTTCCATATATTTTCATCAAAATTGAGATTTTGCCATATTTTATTATTCTTAAATTTTGTTTTTAATTTCACGAAAATCGAACTACTATATCCTATTCCTGAATTTCGGTTTTCATTTTATGAAAATCGGACGACTATATCTTACCCCTAGCGTGGGTAGGTAGGTAGGCAACAATTTTGGTGTTCATTTAGGAAAATAAGTGAAAAAACCATATCTGCCTTTTTCAAACATATGTTGAAATGAATTTGGAATTTGACCTCTTATTATTTCGGAATTTTGTTTTTAATTTGTAATCTACAAGGGTATTCAAGATAAGATGAAAAATATTATATACATAAAAGATTAGGAGATAAAATTATTAATGGTGTGTAAATTTAGGTTTTTATAAACAAAACCTATTTATAAATGTATTGTACAATATCACGTAATTTGTGAAAATGCAGTAAACATAAAATTAAATTAAAACTTTCGTAGGCCCCAGCAGCCAGTACTCTTTACAATATAATTAAGTTTTGTATTGTATACTTGATTTAATATGATAAAATATAAATAAAATAATAAAAACTAAAACGAATTAAAAATTGAACATTCTTTTATGCTCTAATTTGCAGCAAAATCGTCATCGTCTCATTTTAAAATTGTACCGAGCTTATCGATATTTGGAAGGGTGAGTCAAATAATCGAATAGGGCAGCTATCGAGTGCACAGGCAAATTCGTTAAATTCCATCTCTAGTTCGCAAAACCAATTGGATTTATTTGTACTTTCGTTAAATTAAACATTTATGCGAATATTTTCGCGAAAACCATAAGTTGGAACAGAAGGAACCGATCGAAGTGAGTGCTGCTGCCGTCGGTGCAAGACTAGATCGGAGGAGCTTGGGAAAAATTTGCAGAAAAAAGGGTGGCAAAGGAGGGGTATAAACAATAACTATTGCGTTGCGTCAACGGCAGTGGAGGAGGATTTAGGAGCCAGGATGGAGCGCGCCATCGAGCCTGAAAACAAGCCGCCCATCCTGCACATCCTGGTGGTGGGCTTCCATCACAAGCTGGGTTGTCAGGTGGAGTTTTCGCATCCGCCGTTAATTTCCGGCTCCACGGGTCGCCACGAGTGTCCCTCCGGCTGGAAGTACCTGCCCACACTGGCTCTGCCGGATGGTTCGCACAACTTTGCCGAGGACACGGTCTTTTTTAATCTGCCCAGCTTATTTGAGCCTGCTGAAAGCATTTACGGCGTGTCCTGCTACCGCCAGATACCCGTGGAAAAGCTGAAGATCCGCACGGCCGACGTTACGAGGAGCACAGTGCAGAAGTCCGTCTGCATATTAGCCCGCCTGCCCATCTACGGATACATAGAGGTGAAGTTGTCGCTAATCGCCGACGCCTTCTTCGACCAGGGCGACTTCTCTGGAACGGAGCTGCTGGTGAAGGCCTACCAGCAGCTGAATGCGTGCTTGCTGGACGACGAGTCGCGTCGGCCGCTGCGCCACTTCCATGTCGGCCTGTCGCTGCGCGAGATAGTGCTCCACTGGCGCCACAAGACCCTAATGCTGTTCAAACTTCTCCTGCTGCAGCGACGTGTGGTGTGTTTCGGTTCGCCAGTGCGGAGCATGTGCGTGCTTATCCTGGGCATGGCCTCGCTGGTGCCGCGCCTGCTTGAGAAGGGCTTCCAGGAGGTGGCCTGCGTGCGCACCTCCCGTCCCCTGTCGCCCATGCCAGACTTTACAGACTCACTGCAGCGGGAAGCTCAGTCGGAGGCTGAACTGGGCACTGTCATCGCAGCGCCGTCGGCAGGCGCACAGTCTGTCACACTGGAGGAGCAGAAATTAACGCCGGACAGTGCGACAGCCATTGAGGATGTGGCGGAAGAACTTGCGCTCGTCTCATCCGCCGCCTCTGTGGGCGAGGAACAAGGCAGTGGCGATGACACCTCGCCACATTTGACGCCCAACTCACAGTCGCAGGACTCGTCCAACTTTCCAGGCTCGTCGAACGAACGGAGCATATCGCTGACACGGGAGGCCAGCGTCGACACCCTGGCGTGTGAGTAACCAAACATTAATTTACCAAAATTGTGCTAACTAATATTGTTTTAATATCTGCCACGATTATGTGTCATCTATTCAGACTGTTATTTTGGGAAAATCCCTGTTGTTTAATTTTTTAACTAAAGTATAAGGTTTGTAACAATGTATTTACATGCAGCTAACCTCGCCGCTTTGTGCTCGGTCAACCCAGATGAGTACCGGGCCCCGGTCAGCATCTTTGCCAGCGGCAATCTCTGTCTGCCGTATCTGTCGCTGCCGTACATGGACTTGCTGAGCGATCCGATGGTGCTATCCTATATCATCGGAACCTCCAATGTCCTCTTCCAGCAAAAGCGTCAGCTCGCTGACGTTCTGGTTGACATTGAGGCGGCCAACCTAGATGCCCACGACCCCGAGCTTCGACGTCAGCTGGTGCTAAGCACCGAGGACCTGCGGTTCATGGACTACATTATGAAGCACGTGCAAGCACCCAAGGAGGATGCAGAGGGCAGCGAGTACTGGATCCGGGAGCAGTTCCAGGGATACATTCTAGCCCTGCTACGGACTGCAGTGGCGCCAGGTAAACTATCTTTCTGTTAATGGATTTTTTTTCGATCAAACGAAATTATCGAGCAATTTTCCGGGTGATCTTTGTAGATGTTACGCCAAAGGAAAACGATCATTTTAACGGCCATTTCATGGGCGCCTTCAAGCGCACCCAATGCTTCCAAGAGTGGTATGATGTGCGGCCCGACCCGGACTTCTTCGACGCTCTGCCCGCAGGTCATCCCTTTGCCGGAACTTTGTCTGTCGCTGACATGAAACTAAAACTAGCACAGTAAGTAGTTGCCAGCACTGTCTTATTTTGAAGCAAACTCAATCTGTGTGCCACGCTTTACATAGAACTATGCAGAACAGTGAGAGCGGCCGGAAGATCAACCAGGCGGTGAATAACACAAGTAGGGCGGTCGGCGGTGCCATTTCGCAAGCCAAGGGTGCCATCTCCAGCTGGTGGTCCTCGATAACGACGCAGCCACCGAATGTTAATGCCACCACGCCTACAACAAATAATTTCAATGGCTCAGAAGGAGGTGGTGGCGAGCCCAACGAAGGAGCGGCAGCACATGAAATCTCAGTTACATTCCAAAACCACAAGGATGGCGAGGACTTTGACGTGGCCGGGGTCAGTATACATCTGTCGGGTCAGGATGACGCCCCCGAATCGCACGAATCTCGTCATATTGCCTGGCGGCAGCAGCAGCAAGGCATTGTTGAGATCGGCCACGAAGCGTAGCTGTTGGACAAGACCAAACCCCAGGCGGAATCCAAGATCTCAGTCGCATCGCACCAGCCTGCTGGTCGCCCCGGCTGTAGCGGCGATATGGCCACCTCCGCTGTGGAGCACAACAGTGGCGATGTCTTTATTGTCTGAGAATGCGACGACAGCGACGGCAAATGCATTGTATAAAATCGATCTATAAGCTATTTCATAATTATTTATTACGCATCAAATTGAATCGGTCTCAGTGGCAATGTTGAATTTATATCTACCACTATATCTCTATCGTTCTCTCTCTTTACCCAAAACAGTCGACCAAATGTTAATATTATTTACAATTAAAATATGTATGTATTTATGTATATGTATGCCTCCTTGCCCCCACCACCACTCAGTGTATTTGTATATCCATATTCATGTAAAACTAAACCGTTCCAAGTGCAATTTGTAACCCAAAAATTAAGGCAAAGATAAGGCTTAGTCCGTGTGGCAATAAGCAAACTTACAAAATTTGATATTATATGATTTATTATGTCATTGCCCAGCCTGTCGTCAGGTAACTCCTCGAAAGATATTATTCGCTGCTCCTGGCAGAGTCCTTGTCTCGCTCTGTTTACCTTACTCAAATGTATAATTCAAACTAAATACATTTTGAATTGCCAATGAAAAGACAGACAATTCGTTTTATTTATAAATATTTAAACAGCTACCTTCTGTACTATACAAATTAAGGTTTTAATGTGCATATTAAAGTTTATATCAGCAACGCATACGACAATTGCATCTTTCATTGTATCTCTTTAAAAAACGGTTCATGAATATCTGATGGAAAAAGTTCAAAATTCAATTCCCCTTCTTATTAAATAAGCAAGGTGATCGTTTTTTTATTTGTTAAGTTAAAATCGTTCTTTTTATTCCTAAGTATATAATGATTTTTTTTCTATACATTGAAGTACATGCATATGGTTATCCGTTGAATTATAGTGAAAACAGTGCCATTATATGGAAAGCAGTGGAATGAAGTGTTTTATGTAAGAAAAAATGCAATAATTTTAAAACTAAAAATTTCAAACCATGTATGTATACATACATATATGTAGTTAGGTTGGGCTAGGTTAAACCAGAAGGCCTTCATGAGGCCAATATGGCTCATAATTGTTATTTGTACCTGGGGACCTGGGGATTTTACGCATTTTTGAAACCCTTCAAGATCAGGGTCGTTTTGGCGAAGTAAAGTAGTTAACCTGGTGTTGTTATTGGAGGCATCCTCTAGTGATGCCAGTTTTGGGACACCTAGGTACCTTCTTTTTGCTTTCATTACTGCCTGACAGTAATAGATGGCCCAAGGTTTTAGTTGCCTCGGATTCGTCGCACTTCGTACAGTTGCCATAGTCGGTAATGTATAGCTTGGCTGCATGTGCTGCAGTGCGTTCTTTGCACATGGTCTTAGATGTTCGGCAGGTTGAATTTATCTCCAGGTTTACCACCTCACGTGGACGCTCTATTCTCTGCCCAAGCTTTGCCGCCTTACTTATGGCGACGACTTCCGCCTGGAATATACTGCATTGACTTGGTTACTTATACGATTATTATTATTCTATAGCTCAAATACTATATAATGGCAGCCATTCGATATTGAAATTCTTTATTATGTTTATATTTACTTGCAAAGTTTTTCCCAAGGCACTAGTACAATAGTAAGCTATAAATATAAGATATAAAATCTTTTATTTTTGCCCATTTTTCCTGTGACAGTTATATGATTTTGCCCGTTCCGACTAATACTCTAATAGGAATTTAAATAAGACTATTTTGCGTGGAATTAGATAGAAAAATATGACCAAATCGACTTGGCTGCTGATGCTGATAAAAAATATACATATTTCATGGGAATCTTCTCAGCGTTGTAAACTTCTAAAATAAAATTCGCGTACCCTGAAAGGGTATGCCAAGCAAAGCTAAAGTCAACTGGGTAAAACCCGGCACGTACCCAAATTCAATCACAATTAGTATCTTCGAACAGGTCTCATCCTTGAATATTAATTAAATGCATCACTATTATAGCTTAGCTACAGTATTTCATGGTTTGTGGGGTCGAAAAGGGGGTTTCCAAAATTTAAAAATAAACTTGATCAGTGTTGTTGCCAGGTATGCATAGCTTCTATAGTCTCAGAGATCTTATGTTTCATACCATTAATGACTTTATTGATTTGGATAATGATTCTGATAAATAATATATGCGAAGTTATCTCCTAATGCATGTTACATGCATTTTCGATTGACACTAAATTTGTGTACACTTGTACTCAATGGGTACTGGATACAAAAAAAAACACACATTTTTTGGGCTTTTGGATTTGAAAGATGCATTCCTCAAATTAAACAAAATTCAATGTTGATGAGCAAATATACATATTTATTAAATAGTTTTATACGCACCTTTTTTTAACGTTACCATAAATTAATTAAAAAGGCTTTCGGCTTATGAACTGATTTGTTGTTCCTTTGTTTATTCCAACATATTTATTTAATTGGTATTATTGTTTCAAGTATTACACAATATTAATTCTATTTTGTTTACTTGTTTTCCGTTCTTTAATTTATAATTAATATTAATCATTTTATTATTATTTCTATATATCGATCACATTTCCTTTCAGAACGTCTCTCATTCTCATCGTTTTTAATCCCTGTTCACTTTTGTTACAGAACGTACAAACTCCTTTTGTCCCTGCGGGCCATACAATACTCCTTTACTACTCGCTTTAAGGAAAATTAACTTAAAAGATATACAATATAAAAATAAAGGAGGGATACACATTTACTCATAATTTCCCATAATTATCATCGTTTGCAATAATAAATAGTTTCTTTATTTATATTTGCAATTATTGCTTCTCTTTACATTCGCCAAGGGGAAAGGGGGGTTCTTGGAAATGGAAAAGGACAACGAGACACCAGACAAATAATAATATTAAAAAAAATACATTAACGAAATGAAAGCGAGAATTGCAAAAATCAAATCTGCGCTAATACTACATAATTGGTTTGTGTAAAGTGTAAATTAAGGAATTAAGTAAGCTTCTATTAACAATAATTAGTATTTTTGGCTGCTTATGGTAAATAATGCGAAAGAATATCAAGCAAGAACCGAGAGGGGAGGCAACAGTTCGCATTGCGCCTACGTTTTATTATTGGGTTTCTTCATCCTATCTTCTCCCTATACATGTACACATATATAATATATATTTGTTTCAAATGTGTATAATATTGTCCTAAAAACCTTAAAAAATATAACGCAGCAAGCCTGCAAATCAACATTTGTATGATATATCTATCTAGGTATATACATACATATATCATACATACGTTTTCGGTAGAGCAAAAGGAACACAAGCAAAAGCCATGTGAAGAAGGATACAATGTAAAAGGATATCATCTCTCAATCAATGTCGCTCGCCTTTCGAACATGCTTCATTAGAAATTAGTTGGATTCCGGTTCCGGATGTGTGGGGACTGGGAACTGGGAGGCTATATACGTTCTGCTTCTATGTTTCTATATATTTCTTTAAGGTACATAACAGTTCTTTATATTGTGTTTGCGGTGTGGCTGCCTTATTGGTTTATCGTTTTACGCGTTACGTATGCCCCATCAAATATTTCAGATTTCTGAGTGGTGTTTGCTAGCCCGGAGTTGTTAGTTGGGTGCATTGAGGGTCTCCAAACCGGCGCCGTACTCCATGCCAACGGACATTGTAAAGAGCCACGCCACCGCCAGTAGACTGCTGCCCAGCAGGTCGCCCAGGGCCGTTAGATAGGGAATGGCCGAGTTATCCGGATCGATCTTCCACTTCCACATCGCATGTACAATAATGTGGGCAATGTACAGCAGCAGCATGACCTGAAATAATGGCAAACCGTTAGAAGATGACAAAAACAAATGCTAATGCACTTTAAATTACATTTCCTAATTATCCCTACTTAAATGTGAGAGTTTAGAGAATTTATATAACGAGGTAATGCCATTAAGCATAAGCTGCTCAATGAGATAAGTGTGTCGAGTGTCATTGAGACCTGAGAACCCACCGCCAAATTAGCAATAATTACGACCTTAGGTTACGTTAATAAAGCTAGATTGTAGTGATGTATAATAAAACTATAATATTTATGACAAATACTCTTTCCAGACTCACCTGAACTAAACTGGCGGTGAGGTAGGACACCACAAAGACCCAGCTGACCGTCGAGGTGCTCATGTTGATATAATCAGCGGCAAAGATGAACAGAATATTACCCGGAATTGACATGGCGATAAGAATTCTCGCCGTCTTTGCATAGGGAACTGTGAATTAGCAGATAAACAACTTATTAGTCTCGATTCTCGATCAATTCGTCTGTGTGCATTACCTCCTTTGAAGAGCGCCCTCCACGGCCACTCCAAGATCTTCGTGTGCGGTGGTATAATGCCAATAATTGAGCTTTGGTGCAGCATCGTCGATATCTTGCTGGCCTGCACCGACACCAGATTTCCACCAATTCCATTGATGATAGGCTGGAATACCACGAAACCCTTAAATACCTCAACGGCTGCATCCAACACAAGTCCACCCAGCCTGCAAGGAAAGCATAAAACATTGGGTAAAGATTTTGATAATAAAAACATTTTCGAAATATTAGATCCAAACAACTGCCATCGGTTTAGGGCTTATTTCGTTCCGATGTTTGGCCATAATTCCCAAAATAAATAAAGCTGACCGTTTAGTTGTAAATTCGATTATCTGAACACTAGGCTCTTAAAAAGAAACAATCATGTTTTAAGCTTGTTTACCGATATAATTAAAATATTTATCCCCAGTTTCAAAATGTTTTTTTGACTACTTTGACCACTTTGTTTGCTTTGATTTGATTGAAGTGGGCTGAAGTCTTTTTTGGGGTATTGCAAACCTCTCAAGTCATGACAAATAATTGCGCTACAAAGTCCTAATCCTACTTAGATTTCTAATTTTACACGCGCTTGACCGACACGAGTCAGGGACATGTTGCGCTAATTTTTTCCCAGGCCACTTATTCCCCAGATTTTTGCACTATGTGCCTACAATATATACATTTGTATAAATAGCAGTTGAGAACAACACCCTGGACATGATTTGGCACTAATCAAATGGTCAGATATCTAAATATAGCAAGCAATTGACTGATTGATTTCTTTCTGCCTCATCATTGCCCCTATTTTCGGGGCTCTATGCGGTAGACGACCTGATCGTATGATTTAAATTGAATTGGCAGTGCGCAGTACTTACCCACTTATGCAGAGGGCCGAGAGCACTGGAACCCATCCGCTCTTCAGCACCGGACGCGTATACTCGTTCCTTAGCACGATCATTACCCACATGGGCAGCAGCACCAGATAGCAGCACACCACTATGAAGGTGATCCACAGATGTGTTTCTGTGGGAAAAAACATTGGTAATTAATGTTAATCATAAATATATAAACAGTATCACGAACATCCTTGCAAATGGATGCTTTTTTATCTAAAAATTGAAGGCCCGACTTACTGATATGATCGTATAGCAACGAAGCGATGAAGGAGAGCAGACTGATGGACACAACGTCGCCAATGGAGGCTGCCAGCGGTGTCGCCAAGTTATCGGGATTCAAGCGGTACTTCTGCGAGAACAGGATCACGGCCACCAAAACAAAGTCTGCAGGTGGATAAATGATAATCAATGGGGCCTCCAAAGGAATGAAGGGAAATGAAACCTACCCAGAACAAAGCACGACGAGGTCGCCGTGAACATGGCCGAGGCTGTCAGAAGCATCATGTTCTCAAAGTAGAACTCCCCGGTCATGGCCGCGCCCACGCTCACCGCGAACATGGCTACAAGGAAGGAGGCCACCGTCGCCTGGACCTGCACCAGCGCTATGTTGCCCACTATCATCCGCACCACACCCTGCCGACTGGTCATGTTGCCCAAATTCACTTGCGTGGAAAGACGGGATGCCAGGCACATGTCCAGGTTGCCCTTCAGTCCCAAAAGCGCTGGCACCAGAATAAACAGCTCGCTGACATTCTTAAAAACATACCATTTCTAAAAAGTAATAAAAAAAATATGAAATTAATTTGTCTTTGTTAGGAAAACTTGATTCTAAATAATGGAAGAGATGGAAAAATATTGTTTTTAATCGATGCTTCACTGTATCATTAAAAACATTTTAAGCCATCTAGTTAGCTTCGGGTTTATCAGTTTTCGAGTCCAACAAACCGAATATATGGCACTTAAAACCTTTAATATTGCCTTGAATCCATCAAGTGGAGTCGTCTTTATTCAGATTTCCTTGAATACCACACCCACAGCCACGTTGGCCGAAAGATTTCCAAATCCAAAATAAATCGGTTAACTGCGGGCACTGGCCGCCTGTAACTGGCTCCGTCTCCAGTTTGGCCCAGAACTTTTACCATCAATTAGCGGGGAAATTAGACATTTACTATCTAGCAAGCGAGTTCACGGCCATAAATAACATTCTGAAAGGAATTGTGCCAATTCACCGAGTACTCAGTGAAGGGGTAGAAGTGTAAAAACAGCCAAGTCTCTGGCTCTGTCTGGGCCATTTGTTTGACTTTGATTTTGTAAGTGAGTGAGTGCTTCTCAAGTCCGGCTAATGTTTTATTCACACGCGTCGAATATTTGCTGGAATCTCAAACGGGTCGATTATAGAAAGGCGACATGCATCTGTCTCTTATCGTAATAAACAATAATTCCTAAATATTTCATTTTGGGATTGCACTAGAATAATTATAGGCATGGAACTTTGGACTATAAAGATTCGTTATCTGCCTAAGAGCACTAATTTATTTAACTCGTTACATTATTATTAGTGATTGCAGAACAGTGATTATCTGTATTCATATTTCCGATTATTACCTGTACAATAATAAATACAATATATCACATTTATCAGTTAATTGATTAACAAACTTTGTGCCAAAGTATGCAATAATAATAGTATTCATTTTCAGGTTTTTCTGACCGGAAAAGATAGGCCCCAGATAAACATTTTGTGAAGCAAATCATATATTTTCAGAGTGCTCTTCGGCATGGAAATTTCCCGTTATCCAACTACTATGTGCCATACAACTACATACATATATACACTCATGGACATAATAATAGGTGTGTTTTTTTTCCTTTTTAACTTCTTATATCTAAGCCATCTTTTCTCCAATCTCAAAAAATCAAAGCTTTTTGAGAACAAAGTTCATACAAAGTTCAGAGCTTCTTACAAACGGTTGATCTGACATTGATTGAAGAAAAAATGTTAATGTCTTTAAAGAAACTCAAACTTCGTTTTTTTATGACTTCCTCTTATTTCTTTCATACCTAATAATAAAAGATAATAACAACAAAAACCTTTTGAACTGAGCTTAGACGACCGATTACTGGTCCTCCTTGTATCGTAACAGTCAAAAAGACACCTGAACGAGAAATACAATTTTTGGAAGTGCAGAAGTGGAACCCATTCAGTCTGATTTTTATAATTTGCTCTTGACTTTATGTCAGTCTTTTTAAACAGGCAATCCTATTAAAAGGCACTTGCAATTATAAAAGTTAACAACTTAATTTGATGCAATTTACGCTAACTCTTCTGTTTCGTTTGTTTTACGCTTATTGCAAAACATCTTACAAAGTAAAAAGATGCGCGGAGAAAAATTACAACACAAAAAAAAAACACATCGCAAATTGTAGAAAAAAAAACCCATTTTGTGGGAGTGAAACTTCTTATTATAGTGGCAAATATTTTAAATAACCCAACTGGTATCAGACAAATGGTTTCGTTCTCCTTTTGATTACAGAATATTAACTCTTGATATCTGCAATTTATGTTGTTAACTTCGAGGGAATTCGGCCGATTTAAACCACATAAGTCGAGACTAGCCTCTATATAAAATATCGTTTTATAAATTACCAATAAATAATAATCAATTTAACGAATTTAATTCTGCCCATTAGTGACTCTCATTTGTTCGGTCTTCATAGTATTTTTTCTATTTTGCATGAAATAAAATCCTTATTCGTTCATTCATTTCAATTAAAAACTCACCTCAACGCGTCCCAGAACAATGCCAGCTCCGATTGTCCCAATGCCGGCAAGGAAGAACGGTATGGAAACCTGCAGTAATATGGTTGTCCACTTCTCCTGCTTGATGCCAGGTCTGTTGAGGGCCAGCTTCTCCTCGGAACTGCCATTGATGCCAGCGATACTGGAGGCATCTGCTGCCACTAGAGCGCCCGATCCGGTGCCTCCATTGCCGCCAGGTCCTCCTCCGCCACTACCGCCGCCACTCGCCGCTCCAGGATCCGGTTCGGAGGATGCTATGGACGTCGTGATGATTGAGCTTAGTGAACCAGTTGTCGAATGTGGTAGGCCCGACAATTTCTCATTGTCGGGATCTGGGATTCGATGGGGTTGTGGGGATAATTGGAAGAAACAAAACAAGAAAAGGGGTTGCAAGATGCGGGTTAGTTTGGGATCGGGCACAGATTAAAAGTTCCACATGTGGGGGCCTCCGGATTGGATTTGGTGCTCGGATCTCTCTCTCTCTCTCTCTTACATACTAAGTCTAAGTGCTGGAGGTTGCGTGTGGGGGCATGCATCTAAATTTAGCAGCATTGGCAACAAGCGGAGCCATTAATTAACATCGCTATAAATTAACCATATCATATAAACGTGTATGTATGTATGTCTCAAATGTTGTGTATTTTATTTATTTCAATTCGCACTGTTTTTACGTCTTTTTTTTTTGTGTTTTAATTTTTTACAGTCTCCAGGCGGAGTCGTCTCCAAGTTAAAACAAAAAAAAACTCGTTTCTATAGAATTCTCGTATATTTTGTTTGCGTTTTCGGTTTCTGTGTCGTACAAGTTAATAAACCACGAATCGTTCGTCCATAAACAAATTCACCAACTGTCGGCATCGACAATTAAACATTGCAAAAATAACAATTAAGAAATGTCATAATCAAAGCTTGAGAGAGTAAGAACAATTGGATACTCTTTCATCGGTTTATACAATTTTCGAAAATGACTTGTAATTTTGACAAAAAGTATTGTTTAGATAAAATCCATTAAAGAAATTCTAGGTTTTACTTTTAATATACAAATTAGTTTTCATCAATTTGGTTACGGTTTTCAAAGAGCTTCTTATGTATTGCAAGTCTTCATTTGGGTTTAAAGATAAAGGATTTGGGAAATATGGTAATCAAACATTTTTATAATAGTCCTCTTCCCCCTTCAAGAGAACCATTTTCATCAAATTACACAGGCAAAAATGTATCGTTTTTTTTCATTTTACGGGGAATAAAAACGTTAAAATTTAAGATGTCCTGAATCCTGATTCTGAATGTAGGACGTTACTGAAATGTGTTTTTGACCTCTTTTGCTATGTTGTAGCCCTCGATGTAGAACAAATTTTGAGTGAGTTACATCCTATTGTCACTTAATTTGTCCTAAGGTCCAGGGCTACAAAATAGCAAAATAAAAAAAAGGGTCAAAAAGCAGTTCAGAAAAAGCGATATATTTTATAATTCTCCTAATTTATTTTGTCGGTCTGTATTATAAATAATTTATTATAAAAAGAAGCAGAATCTTTAAATATTTAACCATAGATGAAAACGCATACATAATAATATTTAATTAAGATATTGATATGTTTAAACTGTAAATAGTCTAGACAAGCACATGCGTGGGCGATTATAGCATGGGGTTAATGTAATATACATAAGAGAAATATAACGAATATGGATTTATAGATGGGTACAAAATCAAATAAAATGTTTAATATAAAATCAGGAGAGATAAATTAAGATTTTTGAAAGAGATAAAGAGAGAAAAAAAGGAAGGGGAGAGCAAAGAAAAGCGATCAACATCTCACATATAAGTGTAAGTGTGACCAAAACTGTAAAAACTGTAAAACTTTCCGAAAATGTATACGAGAGTTTTTTCTTTGCTAGCTGAGCATTTCATGTTATATGAATTCTGGCACTCACCATCCCTGTTGAATTGCTATAAATTCTATGTACATATGTACATATCTATGCGAGCAAGTTACAAAACTAAAAAGGAAAAGAGCCTGAGCTCTCGAATCTATATGTTTAACTAAATGTATAATATTATATTATTAATTATATATAATATATAAGTATATATGTATATGATACATATAAATATGTATATGTATATGCATATCAAGATTAAAGACAAAAGATAGAGAAAGATAAAAGAGAGAGAGCACAAAGCGATAAATCGTGTTTTTGTTTGTGTTTTAATGTAAACAAATCCTAAAAATATTCTCGAGTAATCCCTATCTACACGGACAATTCTGCCATTTTCTGCTCGTTCTAAAGCGAACGTCCTTTACTTCCTGCTGGGAATTCTTGGACTCACCGTTTTCATTGAAAATGGTAAACAATCTGTATTTATCATCCGGTGCCACATCTAGCGGTGTTGTTGCTGTCAGTGTGGACAACTGTTGTTGGTATATTGGTGGTGTGGCATATGCAGATGGTGGCGTTGTTGATGCGGTGTTGTTGTTATTATTATTTGTATTATTATTGTTGTTGTTGTTGTTAAAGAGGCCAATATTTATAGTTGTGGGCGGGGGATCATCATCAGCATGATCACTGATCATTTGCGGATTAACGTAGCCCGATAAACGACGCACATTCAGTGGCGTCAGGCGTTGTTTCAGCTCATTTGGTGTTGGTGTTGTTGTTGTTGTTGTTGTGGTGGGAAAAGTTTGTGTTGGTGTGGGTGTGGGTGTGGGTGTGGGTGTGGGTGTGGGTGGGGATGGTGTGTCTGTGGATGCTGGCTGGTTGGGATTGTGCGGCAAGTTTGTCTGTTCGTTGGGCTGCGACATCTTAGCATTTGTTTGGGCGTGTCGTGTCGTGTCGTGCGTCTAGCTTCTTAGGTGGTGCAGAGCAGCCCCTAAGAAAGGCGTGCATGTGTTGTCTCCTGTGAGGGGACCTGGCATACGCAACTTAAACTCATAGACTAAAATCAATTGAAACTAATCCTGCTGGCCCTCAGAAGTGTGTGGTGTCTAAGCCTTGAAATTGTATAATTTAAAACAATGAAAAAAAAAACTCTTAACACAATTCACACAAATCATAAACTGTATACTAATATGTATACTATTTTGTTTTTATTATTAATAGTAGTTTATGGACTTTGCATACTTTTTGTTTTGGGTTTTTGCCGGTTTTTTTATATTTTTTTTTTGTTTTTGTTTTCTTCTTTTTTAAACTAGGACTAAACACAAAGAAAAAAAAAATATCACACAATTATTTTGTTTTTAAATTAAAGAATTAAATAAGTTAAGAATTATGGAAAGTGCATTGGTTGGCTTTAGTATTTTGCTGGCTTTGCTTTCAAGGAATGTATGAAAAATGTAAATCGGAACAAGAATTGAAAGAATCCGAAGAATCGTTGGGTTTACATTGTAGTGAAAATGTTGGGAATGTTCTGGCACCGTGTGTGTTTTGCAGAGTGTGTACTTGTAATCGTCCTGGTTGTGCGTGGCGTCCGTCCGTGGTCTCTGAGCGGGGATTGGGTTAAGTGTGGGTGCCTTTCTGGGAGTGAGTGGTGAGAGGTAGTAGGTAGAGGGCTGAGGTTGAGCTTAGTCACCGGACCGTTGATATGGCTGCAAGGCAACAACAACATTGTGTTTTTCGCATTTAATTAAATTGTTTGGATTTAACATAATCGGGCTGGAAGGTGGTATCAAAGGAAATCCTACAAAATTCAACTAATGTTTTTAAGATATCAGGTCAAGGGATCTACGGAGCGGCAACACTTTTACCTTTATTTTTTGGCATTTCTTCTTACAAAAAAAAGTATATACATATGTATTAATAACCATAATTGCCTCTATCTGAGTCAAATTTGATATCGGAACACGACCTGACCCAACAATTTATAATATTATGGAACTTCTTCCGCATGTCTGAGGAATTGAGAAACCTTGACCAATAAAGGTACCAAACCGTGAAGGTCGAAATGGTTTGCTATTTTGTGTTGTATACACCTGTTTCTATGTTTATATTTGACCAAATAAAATGACTTATATGCCAAGTCGGATTTTTAAGTATATAGGGATGATATGCTAAACTTAAGAGTTAACCAGTTTGTTTATAGTTCAAAAATATGTAAATATACATAATTATATATTTGAGATGTAATGATTGATCATCATCATCTAAACTAATAAGAAAAGTAAATAGCAGGATCTTTCGGAGCTTCCTCTTTTATATGTATGTATGTATATATTTGGTATATATTTCTTATTTCCCACAATCTGACTTGTGCGTTGTTAGCCGATAAGATTTTAATTTCGCTTATTTGCCAACGAGTTGACAACAACACAGTTGGACAAAATAAATTGCCGCCACTTGGCTTTGACAACTGGAAGTGCAAATACAGTTGACAGCGATGATTGAGGGTCGGATTCTAGTCAATCATAAGTCACTTGAGACTGCTAAGGGGTTATTCCGCGACTCCTTATCGCCGCTTTATTTTTTTGTAGTGAAAGCCATGTGGACACCAATCAATATCGCGTCACAAATCAAGCCCACGCGTCTGGTACTTAGTGGATACGAGAGAGAACTGTAAGTACAGGCATTAAGGGCTATCTACCTATCAGTACGCACTTGAAAATTCCACCATAAAAAAAGGCACAGGGTGAAGGTCAGGGGGTGTTGTAAACTAAACAGATCACAACATGCAAATTATAATAATAGTTATTGATTTTAAGCAGTGTTTTTAGGGAATGATGTTTCAATTAATTGCAATATAATAGTTAATTATATTAATCGCGGATGTCATTATGTTATTGAGAATAGGATCCATTCTATATCTTAAGGATATATACTTATTTACTTTTACTATGCAATTAACATTTAAACGTATCCGTTTTTGGGATAACATTTTCTTGGAGCTAAGCTGCCTCACCCCTTCGTAGATAATAAATAATCTAAGATATGGAGCAACCCTATCGGGCAATCTACCATTGAAAAAGCCCCGGGTTTTCTTTACAACAAATTTCAAAATGCCATGTGTCATAAATGTTTTTAGATGCGTCTAAAAGCAAGGATGACTAACCCATTCCTGTTTAAAGAGAGAGAATAAATAGTCACAAGTCGCAATAAACATTTCCTTAATATAGTTTTCCAATTCCCAAATCTTATCGCTATTGTGTCGATCCCGATTAATGCTGATTAAGGCCGTTGGCGAACAGTGAGAAAGCCAAGACTTGTTAAACAAATATTAATCTGTAATTCATCGCAAAAGAAAGAAAACATTTCCCCACTGACGTAAAGGAAAGATACTTGTCAACGATGTCAACAACAACAAGAGATGATAAAAAACCATACAAAGGCTGTGAAAGCACATATAAATGTCTCATTAAATATTTAAACTGTCAATTTATTGTTCACCTTCCTGTCGCCAGTTAGAGCTTAAGTTACTCTTTGCGCTGAACATTAAATCCTTTTGTTTCATTTCAGTGCCTAGCCTGACAGAGAAATATATATGTACATATTATGAACATAATTCTGAAGATAAATCCCAAACGAAATCATAAGCATATATTTGAGACCATATAAACTGTAAAAACCATTCTTAAAAGTTGCAAATTGTCATTTTTATAAAGAATGCAAGTTCGATAAGTCGAAATCTTGAATACAATCAAATACAATTTTCAAATAAAAGAGCTTCACAAATGATAGATCCCTTAATCACTGATAACAACCTCAACCTCCCCAAATGGAAGAATTCAAAACTTGCATTACGTATACGCACTGTTTGCCCAAGCAAAAAACTTTTTTTTTTGTGTTTGTCGCGCAACCTTTTGCTATTTTGAAGTTCAAAGTCAAAACAAAACACGTGGGGAGGGGGGTGCTATAAAACCGCTAAGGGAAGAGGGAAAGGGTAAATTGAACTTAGTTTCGTACATTTTCTTTATTTGTTAGACGAAACTGAATATGGCGATGAAGGAACTGCAATAATTACCAACAGAAGGGAACTATTAAATGCCTGGCTAATTTCTTAATAGCCAACTTATTGCCGCAGACGGAGAGCTAAGGAGAATCGCAGCCAATCGATTCTTTACGGATCCACAAACCACCCACCTACGCTCCTAACTCTATCACTTGAAATGCCAACAGTTGCATTTTCCATACATTTCTTTACACTTTTCACCGACTTTGTTATTGGTTTTATTTTTCATTTATTTTTCAGTTTTCATTTTTGCATTATCTTTTTTAGTTTTGTTTGTGTCACTGTGGAGACGATTTGTCTGCCAAATTCCAGTTGCTTATGGAAATTTACGAAATGCGAATATCAGGTTTTATTGTTAACCAGTTGGTTGGTGTGACTTTAACGAACTGAACTAGTTCAGTCAAGGAATTATTATGCTTTTACTATTTACTATATTTATAATATACATATAATAATATCTCTGGAATCTATGTGAGAACCTGCCAGTTCCCAATTTAAATCTCTCTCATAAATGCAACTAGGGTTTCAAATATAAGTGTAAACATGCTGCACTAGGATAATAAATTAATAAAATTAGAATTAAAAATGTAATTGTAAGACTAGAAAACTTGTCCATTATATAATACATATGTACATACATATTACTTCATTTTAATAAATTACAACATATATCCATATTCAAGCATAAAAATCTCCCATCAGCCTTTAAAAATTGGTTCCGTTTTAAATGCCAACAGAAGCCAAGAGAATTTAAATGTCTACCCATTATCAGCTTGTTCTAATAATACTAGAAAAGATCAGACATGAGATAAAGAATCAATGTCGGCTTGATTTCAAACTAGTTCATACCGAATTTCTAGATATTCAAAAACATATTTAAAATTTTTGTTGCATTTTAATTTAGTAATTTAATATCGTAGTTTATTCTTTGGGTATAAAAATAGGTAACTTTTTACAAGGTTCATAAAAGTCTTACGCGGTATCTAGATCTAAATCTACATAGATAGAAATCCCTAGTCACACGAGTCGGTTTACGATGAAGCGCCCCCTTGTAAATATTTATACAAAAATTATCTAAGATCTTATATGATCTTATACATACATCATAGAAAGCTAATTGTAAAGCTACAGTAAACCCAACCTGAGACACTCCTTCGCCTGAGCAACTCGATCTCTTGATCACGCTTCAAAGGCCAAAATAAAGAAGCCATAAACCATATACTAAGTCTAATCAAACTGAACATGGTGAGCAGCAGTCTATATGCGAGCCGATAATAAATCAGATTCGCTAATTACTTTTGTTGAAATTCAGCACAGTGCAGTGATTAGATTGCCTGAAATTGATTGATGATGGATGATAACATAAAAGCCAGAGCTCGCCGAGATTCGGTGAGATTTCCATGGTTTTGGCATACAAAAATCCCAGTGGGGGCTGCGCAGTATTTAGTTGGGTATTTAACCCAAGAATGCCCAAGTGGCCAGCTGCCCAGTCATTGTGGTCTTCATTTGTTTAATTTGCGAAACGTGCGCCAGACAGGATGCCCAGTCGCTAATTTCTATTTAGTGAGCTTAAAAAGTCTCTCCATGTGCTGGGTTCTGTGTTCTATGATATGTTCTCGGCCAGACAGACAGACACACAATATAAAGATATAAAGATATATGTTCGCTGAGCTATCTGCATGCGGTGTTTGATTAAATTGTTCCCAGGCTTCATTAAAAGCGACTTTGCCTCACGTAGCGTTCCGCCCTCCTTCGCTAGAACTAGGAAATGCATATGGAATAGGGCCAGCCATTATACCTTTGTCTTCCATACTCCATATAGTGCGAGTTGGGTTCAAGGGCTTATTGGGTTTTTAAATCAATGAACTATCCGTGATACATTTCTCACGCTGCGGAGCCTCAAAACGTGCGACCCACTTGACTTGGCTACGTAATATACTTAATATTATTAATTCACAATAAAATGTCTACATAAATATGCAAATTGTTCACGTGAACAAAATGGGCTCAGCTTCCATGCTTCATTTGCATGCGATGTAAACGAACTTTGGGCCAAACGGAAAACAATCAGCGGCATTCGAGATGGAAGCACTTTTCATTTCACTTCCCATTCCCGCTTGCCCGCTTTTCGGGGAGAATCATTTGGTGGACTGAAAGCCAAACTATTTTATAACACAAACACACAAAAAAATCAAAATCAAAGCAACAACAAACCAGAAATAAAGCCAGGCCAGGCTAAGCAAGTCTGTCTATGGCATTCGTTTAGTATTTGACGCTGGCTTTATTGCAATTTTTTGTGAGTTTTATTTTGTGACGCAGGTGAAATCGAATCCGATTCCATTCTCGACCGAACTCGTCCCCCCCATCCACTCACCATTATATTATTTATTCAGTAATTTTTGGAAATGAATTGACTTGACTGTGTCCGTCCCTAGGTACCCACAAAAAACTCAAATAAACATCCGAAATGAGCGAAACAAACAAATTGTTTGGCCATAAAATTTCGAAAACAAACTAAATCACCTTTAACCAGCTTAACTCGCATATATCGTACCTTATAATTCTTTTTCTGAGGTGTAAAGTGTAACAAAGTGAAAAAACTGGAACTGAAACCGAAACTGTATCAAATGTCATTCAACTTGGCATCAATATGCGTGAAAAAAGCGTCATATTTGCATCAAAATAATATATAATCTCTGTACTTATGCATGAATATCCGAATCTAACTAGGAGTCAGCTGGAAAATGACTCAGAGTATGATCTCATCTGACATAGGAAAGCCTTATCCCTATCCAAGTCCCAGCAAGGTGTGAGTATTCCTGCTATATTTGGAATATCGACATTTGATAAAAGCGGATGGTTTAATTAAGTGGGTTCAGCCACTGAACGCCTTAGTAATATACCTGATATCTATAAATTATTGATTCACTGTTCTGTGTTTACAAATCCGTCTTCGATGATAGCCATGAGCCGGAAGAGTTCAATATTATTCTATTGGTGTGAATCTTTATTTCCCCTTTGGGTTTGCACAGTTGTTTTGGGAAAATTGATTTAACTAATTCATGGGGATTAAGTGCTATGACGACAATATTTGCCAGTTTATAGCTTCATTACATTTTTATAACATTTTTAAGAACAGTCTGATTCCAAGCCTTGACTTTTTGACATATTCAGAGGATTATATAATCCATGATCCTTACTTAAAATTGTAAGTATTCGTATACTTCCCTTTTAAAATGAAAACCAAATGATTTTATAAATTATAAAAAAAAACTAAATAAATAAAGCGCAATTAGAATAACCATTTATTTGTCCTTATAAGCCAAGTCTGTAAACATATTTCAAAAGAAAATCCATAGCTGCTCCACAAATGTTTATAAGTGTGTTAGTAAATTCTTCGCTTGAAAATTGTAATTTCACGTTAAAGGTTGAAGAATCTTTATACTCTGATACTGAGAGATATTTTTCTACTTTAAATATATGATAAATGGGTAGACCACAATGTAATGTTTACCTATAGGTTTACATTTGTTGTAACATCTTTAAAAACTATTGTCAGTTTCCTGTGTGAGTTTAGGAAATAAAATCATTCATTTGCTATTCGTATTTCTGGGATTTCCCGCCCAACGCCGACCTTGCCCACCCCAGTTACCTAGCTAAAAATCTGCAGTGGTCTTGGGTAAACAAAATCGAGTGAATGGTACTGGAATTCAGATGGAGGCTCGAGTGAAACTCATTAGCTACACGCAGCAGCAGTTGGTCAACGTCATGTATACATATACATATGTATAACTATAACTATAGTTAAAGCTATAGTTCTATTCCGGGCATGTCGCAAAAATTGCAAGCCAAATGTGGGGAAAGATCTCAATAAAAACGAATTCAAATGGGTTTTAAAATATTTGTTTTGGAAAAGATATACCACAAACCCACAATAATGGCATAAAAATAGCCCCTCCCTCAAGAAATACCAACCGAAAGCCGACTTTAAATGCAATTTGGCCGTGAAAACGAAATACCAGCAAACATAAATTAATTAATATTATTGTTAATAACATTTTTGTCTTTTGTTTTGGTTTTGGATTCAGTTTCGGTTTCGTTTTTGTTGTACAATTTTGTATTAACTACGCATAATTTAAAAGCTTTTCAGCCTTTCGATTCACTGCTGTTCGATTCAATTTGTTTCGAATGTTTTTTCCCTGCAGCTTTTGTAAAGCTTTGTTATTCATATTTCTTCTGTTTTCTCATTATTATTATTATGTTTCTGTTTCTGTTCGTCAGTTAAGGTTGACTTATAAACGTGTCTAAACTATTTATAGTATTTTAATTATAAAGTCTCATATCGCGAAACGGTTTTAAATTCAATTCATTTGATTTGATTGATGAAGTTTGCAAGAGGAAACCCTAAGACTGAACAATTTTGTGGAAATTGATTTTTTCAAAGCAAGATTTATTTTTTAAATTAATAACCTTAACAGAATTTCCAATTTAAATGATGAGTTTTTTAAAAGTATGCGAATATAATGATATAATATCCATCTGTATGTGTTAGGAGGATCATCTTGGAGAATCCCCCAATCAAGTTTATGCGAAAAGAAATTTATGGCAACGGCAAACCTCATCGATCAACGACAGCCAAACGATCGGCAAAGCCAAAAATGACTGTATAAATATAAATATATACATACATACATATTTCTATTGCCAAAAACTTGTTAACCCATTCGCGTCGAGTGGGAGAAAAGACACGAAACTAGAAATATGAGAGATCTGACGCTCAAGATACCAATTACAAAATAAGAATCGCATTGCTCTGGGACTGAGAATGCCGTTGTTCTTCCATTGATTTCCTCCTTTCAACCTTTCTCTGGCCGTTAATCGATTAAACATATCGATCGCTCGGAGATTGTTCTGTTTCGTGGGGCTTACTTTATCAGCGTTTCGTTTGAGGGCTTGTTGTAAATTCACTTATTTCTTTATAACATTTTTTTTTTTTTTGTTTTGGGGTCACTTTTAGCACAGGTACTACTGACGGTATGCGGTGTATGTTTTGTACTTTTAATGACTTTAATTTATATTTTTAGTTTTGTCACCAGATAAAACAAAAACAATAAAAAAAAAGTAATTGTTTTTTGGTTTAACTCAAAGATTTGCGACAGTCTTTCGCGGCTGAAGATCACGATGGGAAAGGGTTTCTTTTTAAGGCTTTTCCCTTTTTTGTGTAATTTTTCAATTTCGTGTGCGTAATTTTTTAGTCGCTTTTTTCGGGTATTTGGATATTATTTTGTCCAGATCGTATGAGGCGAGCGTTGTCTGCACCGTCCGCCGGGATATCGCACACTGAATGTCCAAAGACGGTAAACACTTGTTATTATAACGCGTCAAAGCGCGGCGCCGGCAGCGACGGCCGCTGAGGCAGCGGTAGAGACTGCGACAGCGGGCTCATCGCTCGCTTAAAAAAAAAGTACAACAAATTAAAAACGTCCGAATCTGGCCCGAATCAATGAGCCAATTGGGCCTTTTGGTCTTGATAAGCTCGTGGAATCGAATCCAAATGTGTGACCCGATCTCAGAGATAGCGTCTCTAGAGGCGCAACGCCAGCTGCGACGCCAACTGCGACGCTAGCTGCGACAGAAGAAGCAACGCAGGTGCGGCAGCGACAGGTAAGCGTTTATGCGCTGTCGACTTTTTCTCTTATCGCAGAAATCCCCAATCAATGGGTTTCATGGATGAGATCGCAGCTGAAAGCGAAGCTTGCACTTGACATATGTACATATGTAAGTACATAGATATATTCCACAGGAAGTGTACTGAATTTTAGTTCAGTTATTTCGATCTTTAGATTTACAAAAGGGCATACAGTTTGGGTAAAATGGATTTCAATATCCTGAACCGTTGAGCCATCATAAACATAATGAATTGTGGTTGAAATAATACTAAGGACATATTTTAAACCAACTATGTACTTCTATATCCTGTAGAGTTAGGGATATGGTATTTTCAGAACATTACACTAAGACTCTCACCATAGTATGGAAAGATCCTTTGAGGTTGGGAGATAGAGAAGGGAGATTTCTAAGGAAGATTCATACGGAAGATTTCATAGAAAGATTTCCAAGGATGTTTTACGAGATAGATTTCAACGGTAACTTGGATTCACCTGCGTCGGCATGTCGCTGCTGCTGCTCTGCTTCGTCGGTCGCGTAGACCGTTAGAATGAGCGGCAATCTATCGGAGATAAACACCCGAAGAGAGCGTACCCGAACACGAACACAAACCCGAAGTCCGTTTCAAAAAAAAACGGCCTGAACTTCGTGACAATTTGCTGTAATTGACGAAGGTTTTTGACAGCTAGTTGGCTCATTTACTGTTCACGAAATGCAACGGACAACGGGTCGTATGAGTGACGCGAACGCGAGAAAAGAATTATCCATGATTTATCTGAACTGATCTGAACTTGGGCTTTTAGCACTTTTCCATTTTTTTTAGGCAAACTTTAGGCAGGTTTATAAATATAAGTTCCGACGGTATAATAGCTCCTATACGATTGAAGACCCATTATTACTCTACATTATGGGTCTGAAGGTTGCGCCTATCGTTTTTTGTGTCTCCGTATTTAAATGAGACTGTTTAATGTCTTTTTTTTTCAAATTTTTAATTATTATCTATTACTAGTAGAAAATACTTAGTAACTAGGCATAGAAATAAGGGCAATAATCTTGTTCTAAAATCGCTTCTTAATTTTCTTTCGAAATTAAATTGCATTTTACTTATGCCAAAGTCGATATTTATTTTTCATACTTTGGCAACCATACTAAGTATGTACAGTCGTTGACAACTAATTAGAAAGACGACTATGTTTGGTGCATTTACTTCGAAAAAAAAAAAAACATAAACAAACGTTTTTTTAAATCCGAAATATTTTTAGTACTTTCGGAAAATATTATTCTTTAAAAAATAATAAAGATTTGCAAAGAACCTTGCCCTATTTTAATTTTAAAACAATTTTTATGAAAAAATCTAAAATATCACTGTGCCAACTAATTAGAAAGATTTCGGACTTAAATTAAAATCTTTTGTTTTTCGTACTTATTCTCCACCATAACGCTTTAGTTTGATTAATTATGAAATTTATGATTGATATAAGCCAACATTTGTTGCCAAGAAGCTCCCAAGTCTGGCCAGGACTAAGTCAAGTGTGCCTTCCCTGTCTGTGCCCTATCGGAAGCATAAAAACCCCAAAATTACATCTTCATGTCGAATATACCAATCCAAATTGTAAATATCTTATAGATTTTTACAAAAACTATGATTAAAAAAAAATGTTGCACGGAAACATGTAGAAAAAAACTACTGATGACACAAAATTGTTCCCACTTCTTATCTGCAAAAACCCTCAGCGGTCCAAAAATTAATTCTAAAAAAAAAGTTGTAAAAAAAAATTCGAATTAATTATTGTTTAGCTTCAGATTATTCAAATACATTAATAATACTAAACTGCATATGATTTAGACTCAAAATGAGGGTTTTGGCACCTACTAGATGGGAACAGTTTTGCGTCATTATCCGTTTTTTCCACATGTTTCAGTGCAAAAATTTTTTTAAATCATAGTTTTTGTCTAAATGTATAATATAAGTATGTGTAATTTGGATGGGTTTATTATACAAAAACATACAATTTAAGCTTTTGAATCTTAATAAAGGACTCATTCAGGGAAGGCACACTTGACTTAGACCTGGCCAGATTTGGGAGTTTCTTGGCAACAAATGTTGGCCAATTCTTATCATAAATGGCGTAATGAGTAAAAGGATACTAAAGCTGTTGAATAATTATTGAAAAAACAGAAAAGAAGAAGGTTCTGAGCAAATCTATGTTATTTATTAAGGAATAATATTTTTCGAAAGTATTAAAAATATTTCGGATTTTCAAAAACGTGTATTTTTGTTTTTTCAAAGAAAATTTCTCATTAGTTGTCAACGACTACATATTATGACAGCCTTATGAGCTCCATTGTTTGCCCTAGGTATAGAGCCTAAACTAAATGCTATAGAAATGCATATAAGAACTTTTTTTTAAAGTTTGTTTTCTTTCGGTATTGTGTCCCAAACATAGTCATATGTATACATATAATTTGAATACCTTTGCAGGGTATTATATTTGGGCAGATGTTTACAACGCAGCAAAGGAGACATTGACCCTATAAAATATATATACTCCCGATCAGCATCAACAGTCGAGTCGATCGAGCCATATCCGTCTGTTTGTCCTTCATTCCGTTTCTACGCAAACTAGTCCCTCAGTTTTGAAGATATCTGAATGGAACATGGCAAAAAGATCTTATATATACTACAACTCGTACATAAGTCAAAACGGCACTAGACTATATGTAGGAAAAAATTATAACTTTTTCTGTTATGCTTATTCCAGAATTTTGATCTTAATTTTATGGAAATCGAACCACTATATCCTATAGCTGCTATAGGAACAATCAAAAACTTATTATTTCAGAATTTTGTTTTTAATTTTATAATTGCATTGCAATCGGCAAGGGTATACCAACTTTGGTGGTCCGAATTTAGCTCAGTTTCTTGATAAAAAGGTTTGCAATTTTAAATCCAAAGTTAATAATGGAAATCGGAAAGTTCCCTAGGTAAATCAAGTTTAAATATTTTTATTAAATATTCCGTTTTCTGTTATAGTTGTTTCAATTTTTTTTTTTGTTCTCAATTTTTAATCAATTTAAATTAAATTTAGATTTGAAAGATGGTTTCTATGGGTGACGTCTTAAAAGTACATCAATATTTATAATATTCTACGATACTTTCGATATTTTTAACTTTGAAATCATATGACCATATAATGTGATTTTAAAATAATCCTAATGGATATAATCATCTGATCAGAACTATAGTACTATCCCAAAGGGACTTTATTTTTGGAGAGGTAGAAGTAGCTGGTTGATTGCGAGTTACACATGATTTATGCCTATTTTAACGTTTTAAAAATAAATATTTTGTATAAATTTATATTATATTTATTAACTTTACAACTGGTCTTGGGTCACGTTTTCGCTGTTAGAAATCCCCACTACAACTTGATTTATAACCAAATGAGCTGCACTTGTTTTCATTATGACTACTTTGGCTGCCATTAAAGAGATTCAAACGTTTCGGGCTATGGATAATGTGTATCGGGGGGAAAATCGGTCGTATTTTTGGTTGCACGTACGCCATTTGATAAGATTTACGAACCTGTCACATCACGTTTTTTACGATCCAATACTGAGATTAATCGCGTTGGTAATACAAAAAATAAATAATTATTTTTTAAAGGTAAACCTTATCACAGATCGCACCGGCTTTAATTGACAATTATTTTTGGAGCCATAAGGGGCTCCTGACAACCTATCTTGATTGTTACTTTTTCCAAAGAAGGGAGAGATCAAGTAGGTGATTTTTCAGTACATAGAGCCAGAATGTCCTTAAAAATAAGGAAGTGCAAATATGGGCAAATATGGGCATTTCCATAATGCCGAACACGACATTCGTACGAATTTAAACTAATAAACATGTCCCTAGACTTTTTGTATAGCTCTTAATTAGCACTATAATTTGTGCAATGGTACATTTCGAGCCATAGTTCGTTTTCAAGATATTTACAAAAGGTACGGTATTCGGACGCGATAAAAACAAAAGTCAATTTTCCAAAAACCAGTTGAAGCACTGATTTCTGCGAAACGTGACAAAAGATTTTAATGGAATTAATTTTAATGTATATTGCAATGAATTATTTAAATGATGTATTTTGTTTCGCTAAAAAATATTAAGTAGGCTCGAAATCTGTTTTAGAATATGCTGAAGGCTATCAAACTCGATCAAGTGAACTATTTCTTAATACAACTATGTTGATATAGATCATTTTAAAGAAGTTTTAATTTAGTGGCCGCGCTTGACACTTTTGTGGAAATGCCCACACATATTTTTTTATAAATATTTTAAATTACATATACAATCTTAAATTATTAAGACTATTTTTTTATCAATTTACATTTTAGGGAAATTAGTTTGCTAACATCTAAAAATCTATAATAAATTGTGTAGCGAGTTAAGTAAATACCCCGTTTGGAATTAAAGCTGGTAGGGCTCAATATAGATTACTTAACAAATGATAAATGGGCAATTAGACTGATGATTGCGACACTTGGAGATGTTGACCTGGCAGTAAATAAAAAAAAAGGGGCCAGCAAACATGGAAAGTGTTTTAAACTTTGGCACTCCATCGTGACGCACACTCTCCATCTATTTGGACATTTTTTTCGTTTTTATACCCGATACCCATGGGACACAAGGGTATTTCAACCTGGTGAAAATCGAAAAAAAAATATTTATTAGGCATATTCAAACACATAAAGTTCAAAATATTCTAGATATAGTACGCTAAAGCTTTTCGGTTTACCCGTATAAGTCTCCGTTATTGCCGGCAGATTGGATTTCATTTAAAATTTGAGTGAAAATAGTATGAAGGACGAATGACAGAATTAAGTAAGGAAAAAAGTTAGGATATGTAAAATTGTCAGGTTTGTATGTACGTTGTGTAAAAAATTCAGTACGATTGGATGATATTGGGAGTCATTTCAACTTCCACTTGACTTAAATGTTCATGACTGCACTAGGCAAAAACAAAATGAATTTCTGTTTTTGTTTATCGTCTTTTTCACGACATATTCATAAAACTTGATCAGCATCAACAACTGAGTCGATCTAGCCATACACGTCTATGCTTCTGCCTTAGAAGCGATCGGTGAATTTATACAAGACCGCAGTTATTGTAAAGCTTTGTCAGGGCATACAAATGCATGTAGCTTTGGCTGCCGGGTATCACGAAGTCGAGCAGTCTCGATTGTAGCTATCTAGCTTGTTTTCTTTCATCTCTGAGTGTGCAGCAATCCAAAAAACTATCCAGCATCTGTACTTGATTTTATTTGGATTCCGTTTCGTTTAATTTTATTTATGTATTTTTCGTTTTGGTGTTATCTTTAGTTTTTTACTATTATATTATTTTTTTTAGACATAAACTGGTTTTCCGCACCCGGATGAAATGTACGAGAGTCCGAGTCCAAGCCAAAGAGCCGAAAAAAAATACAACGAGCGCCATCCAAACATCTGGCGTGGAATCTCTATTGGTAGCCCCGGGGCTTCAATTAAGATTTGAATTCGGTTGAGAATTGAATTTGCTTGGCTTTCAGGATGTTGTGAAAAGTCAAAGCCAGAGCCAGTTCGATCTGAATGGATGGATGACCGCATGAATGAACGGCATTTACAAATAGTTTTGATTATAAGCCCTAACGTCAACAAATTGCCGTGGAAATAAGGAGAAAAAGCAAACATACAGAAAAGAAGAAGCCAGTATGTTCGTTCGCCGACTTAATTTTGGGATTGGGTCATCATCATAACTTGGCAATTAAATGATCAATACATTTCTTACTTTTTTAACTTATTGTAGAAAGATGACGCCTTGGCAGCATTACGAAAATCGTAATGCTCTTAATTTTAATCTGGTTTTATAAGCTTCTTGAGCCTAGTGTTAACATCTACCAAATTCGCTTACATTAACATTGAAAGCATAATTGTTATATATGTAGTATTCCAAGGAAATTAAAAACCAAAAACAGAAACAAACAAGTTTGTAAACAAATTTTGTAAAGATAAACAAATTCAAACGCAAGTTGGTAGATTATTAAGGGATATGCCTACAAATTTTATAAGGAAACTGTTAAAAAGATAGGATAGGATAAAAGGATATAAACATCAATCATGGGTGTTATTCCAAGGTGGTATTGGAAATGCGGTTATAGAGTAAATGGTGCAGCTCCTCGATCATAGAATGTGCTGGTTACGGACGGAATAGAGCCCCAGATTTACTCTGATGTATTCACATCAATAGTAAGTTTTGTATGTACGAGTACATGCGCGATTTGGGACACTTCGCGCACTTCGACTTTGACAATAAAACTTTCCCAGTATACATATTTTACAAATAAAAACTATTTTTTTACACTGCAATAGAGGTTAAGGAAAATAGGCGGAAGTCCCGAAATTCATTAACAATATGTATTATACTATTTGAGTTATTAAAATGCCCCTATATAGATATGTATGTATGACTTATACTGTACGAAATGAGTTATTTTGTTAGTTATTCTCTTTGCTCTGTTCATCCTTTTTTTATATATAAAATATTTTCGCTTATAAAATATTCCTTTAATGTGAGTAGAAGGCTTTATCTTAATTATGTGTATTCAAAGCTTTCTTAATAGCGAACACGATAATCATCACTTATTGGCCGTATCGTTATCACGAGCTGTTTAAAAATTTCTTAAATGAAATATTGGTTCGAACTAGATTTGTGTAATCTGCTTTCGCTCCAAAACACATTTGAAAACAAAACAAACGAGCCTATTAAATATTGGTTTGAACTAGATTTTTTTGTTCGCTGTGTAGTTATATTTCTTTACGTATTATAGCCATTCAAGAAAAACGTAAATAGTAAACAAATAAAAAAGTAAGGCAAAATGAAAATGACGATGGCACCTTTCACTTCATATATATAAATAAATTACTATAAATAATATAATATAAAATTACTATAATAATATAAATAAATTACTATTACTATTACTATATTATTAACTATGGGACAGCTGATGCTCAATTTTCTTTGAAAGCTTTTGTGTTCATTTTCATTAGGCTGAAAATAAACATTTTTAGTTTAGGTTTTCTAATATAAAATATTAAAATTTGAATAATTGGATAAAATATTTCTATCTTAAGGACATCGGACTAGATCGGCTTGGTTGTTAATGCTGATCTAGATTCTAGAATATATATACTTTACAGGGTCAGAGGTCAAAAATGACTGATAAGGTATAAAGGCGGTATAAAAAAAAGTGTTATTAAAAAAATCTCAATTCTAAATTTAACAATCTGATTTAATTGCTAATTTAATTATCAAATACCACACTGTGCATTAAAAGTGTTCATAGAACTTCACAATTTATCTCTAATTTAATTTCAATAAAATTAATTTCTTTTATTTGCTAACCTTCTCTTTAAAACCTTTTTAATTTAATTTCCAATTATGTATAGCTAAATTATGCATATTTTGATCGTTTTTTTTTTTAGCCCCCCTGCGGGGAATTCCTGCGAAAAGACATCCATTGTACAGGGACAGGCTATATAATGCGAATGGGGAAGTACAAAACCGATCGCCTGAGAATAAATAACAATAAAATAAATGTAAACAACGTGACAAAAGATACATTTACCGCTTATCAGGTCATTTACATAGTTAAGCATCGTTGAGCTCGCCGCTCGTTTTCTGTGTATTCTTTGTCTTGCAATTTTCGTTGTTTTACTTTTTTCGAGTAATTACTTAAATGATAACTGTTTGCGGTGTATCGATTGACAATTGATGAACTACCGTTTGCGGTAGATAAATTTAGTTTTTTTTTTTTTTTTTTTTTTTGCTGTTGAGTCGTCGGGGGATTTATTCGTTCAATCAAATTGCCTCCCGGATAATTGCGATCAACTGTCGGCGCTGCTGCTGCTACTGCCGCCTGACTGATCGCCGATTGTTTTGTCAGTAAATTGTTGACATCTCGGCCCCTTTTTTCCCGGTAAAACCCACCCAATTTCCCCTGCATCATCACGTTCCCAGTACTCCGCAACCCCCCAAGTCCATGCTTAAATGCACTCAACAAAACTAAATAAAAAAAGGAAGTATTAAGTTTTGGTAAATCCTAAAGTAATAACTCGTAACGTGAAATTACCTCATGGATATCAGTTAAATATAATCGAGAGTATTAAGTTAATATTTTTCTGAAGTCATTTATAAGTATTTCAAATAGAACAAGAAAGGAAGCTAACTTCGGCTCACCGAAGTTTATATACCCTTGCAGAATTAAAATAAAAATTAACACCGAAATTCTGTAATAATAATTAGCGGCCAAATCTCGAACATGATGAAAATGGTTTGAAAGTCGGCTAAGTTATGTTTTTTTTTTTTTTAATTTTCCTGATTGTTTCTATGGAAGCTGTAGGATATAGTTGGCCGATTTTAATGAAATTAATATTGAAATTTTGAAATAATATAATATGGCCAAATTTTAAGTTTGGTGAAAATATTTTGAAAACTG
Organism: Drosophila mayri; assembly: GCA_008042485.1. NCBI lineage: Eukaryota > Metazoa > Arthropoda > Insecta > Diptera > Drosophilidae > Drosophila > Drosophila mayri. The sequence goes on along the minus strand of VNJN01002006.1, from coordinate 58,348 downwards.
ACAAAGTTATGGATTTTTCTTTTATTTTCCTGATTGTTGTCCGATCCGGCCCGTTCCGACATATGTACGAGTGAGAGTATATAGAAGACTAACTGCAAAGTTTCATTCAGATAGCTTTAAAGCTAGTTTGCGTAGAAAAGGACAGACGGTCAGACGGACAGACGGACATGGCTAGATCGACTCTGCTGTTGATCCTGATCAAGAATATATGTACATATATACTTTATAGGGTCGGAGATGTCTCCTTCACTGCGTTGCAAACTTCTGACTAAAATTATAATACCCTGCAAGCGTATAAAAATCATCAATTATCTATAATATAAATGTAATTTAAATATTAAAACGCCTAAAAGTAATCTAATATAAAATGTATGCCAAAAGTGATAACATAAATTATATTTAGACTTTAAAATACCTTAATTTATCAATTCAATTCATCTTCTACAAATGAAACATTCCTAATAAAGGATCGTTTAGGATTGCTTTTATTTCGACAGGGTATTATAATTTCAGTCAGAAGATTGCAACGCAGTAAAGGAGAAATATATAAGGTATATATATATTCTTGATCAGGATCTGTCCGTCTGTCTGTCCGATTATACGCAAACTAGATGGAGCTTCCTTTCTTGTCTTAAGCTATAACTGGTTAGTAATTAAACAAAAAAAAAAAATTAAAATTTTTAACCTCATTATTACTTTAAATATTTTAAAGTCTTGACGTGATTTTTCAGATTCTATGCGCCATACTCTTTTGGAGACCTAGCCCCAGATTTTCAACAACATGTGTACATGACCCCGATATTTTTGTAATTTCACACCATTGTATTTGTTTTCAGTGTAGGTAAGCCTTCAACTTGAACTGTGTACAGATAGACTGTTTCTGCTTTTAGTTTTGCACGCGATAGAAATTAAATTAGCAGCTGCAAATTGCAACATGAATTATTACGCCGCCGGCCCTTAGCCTTGGATCCCTGCCTGGCTTTGCACCCAGCGTCACCTAAATAATAACCAATTACACAGATGCAATGGGTTTTAATTGTGTTAAGTGAAATTCGCAGCTTGCTAGTTTGCTGAACATATTACCAGATGACGGAATCAGAAGAATATACAATTAAAATGTTGCGAACAGCCCGGTGGGTCGGGTGGGTACTACAAAATCTTATCGCACAAGATGTGCATGATAATTGCATATGAGCATTTCGTCTGACGAAACGATTACTGATTCTGAAAAAAATACAGCATTAAAAAACCGAAATTATCTACTAAAAAAAAACGTGCATAGCTCACTCAGTATCAGATACACAGATACAAAGATATATCGACACGTACATCCGCTAGCATCTCCATAAGGGTGCCTACATGCGAGTATGCATTAGTCATCCCGGTGAAGACCTTTTTCGCTTACCCGGGAATATCCGTGGATGTGGATGTGCTGAAAACAGGGTGAATTTGCTGGCTGATAACTCGCAGCGGTTGAGGGATGTCATAGTTGGGAAATTTTTTACCACGAAACAGAAGAACAGAGGGGAACAACTCAACTTAATCAGAAATTGAGAAGTAATTCAAATGGAGACCCCCTAAAACGGGGAGATATTCTCACTGTCGTTTGGATTTTTTAATCTTTTAATATTTTTTTTGCAGAATTTAACGTTATTTAGAGATTCAAGTCTATTCCATTTAAGACCAAAACAACACTCGAATAGCAAAGATAATCAATGCTGGATGAAGTAAATAAGTTCTTTGACATTACCTGGCCATGAGTGAATCATTTATATATGTACATACATATACATATATGAACATATTCAGTTGCGATTGCTTTGGATCTGATCATTCAAGAATTGAGCGTTATTTAAGAGGCGAGATAATGATTATCGATCGACCGCACCTGGAATCGTGTCCGCACATAAGTGCCACCGATGACGTTAAGCTAAATCAAAATCAAAAGACACGGACCCCTTCTCGTTTCCCACAACTTTTCCACTTGAGAGATAGAATCGATGGGGGATTTTTGGGATCCTAGCGACAGTGCCGATGCTCTGCTCCATTCTTGTCGAGCGTTTATGAATTTTCATATATTTAGAAGCACAAATGAAGGAATAAAAAAGGAAGGACAGTAGTTACTATTAAAAATTACTTCCGACAGGCAGACACCAAAGAGTAGACGATGTTACCCTATACTGTGGTCACTGGACTAGTTGTCTTCTTAGTACAATGTTGTTCCTTACTATTTCGAGTTCACTTCCCTATGTTCATCACGTGATCTTGGTAGATCGTGATCTCAGTATATACCCGCAGCAACAAAGGGTATTCCCACAAAAAGGTGCGTAGATAGCAATTGCGTCAGGTGCTTTACCCACGCGATCAAGGGGTATTGACTACTGCCCTTGCACTACCCCCGGGCTCCTGCGGCTCCTCAGACCATCATTTGCTTTACCCAGCCCGATTCTGTCTCTCGATCCCCATTCCTGGGGCATTATCAGTTGTCACGTAGCCCGCCGAAGTTATCTCTGTCATACAATTCACACAAACTTGATCTTGATGTGAAGTACCACAAGTGAACCTACGAACCGAAGGGGAGGGGCTGAAGAAACGGACACGGTCAAGACCTTGAGTGGAGCCTGTATTTACACAAAACTATGCGATTTTAATCATAATCATTAACCGAAATCTCTGCTTTTTAATTATAACATTTTCGCGTGTTTTGGCTGCGTGAATACTCGAAAATCTAGAATTGAATCAGAATTTTCGATGGATTCGAGTGACTTAAAAAAGATACGATACTAGAAACCAATTAAAATATTGTATAACTATATTTAAATATCACAAGTTTTGTAATTATTACTTTAGAGATTCGCCAAGAAAACATTTAAATGTAAATAAAACTATCTCCAGAAGCAACCCATCTATTCATCTGCAACTTTATTTCCATCGCGTCGAAAGCATTTCCACTGTTTCTCAAGTTTTTTTTATTTTTTACTTTCGGTTTGTGCAATTTTTCAAATAGTTTAATCATTCCAGTGGCGACGCCTTCCTGATTTCGATTTTGGTCTTTTGAAGAGTCAAGACAAAAGTCAACGACACGCGTCATTTGCCTTGATTAGTATGTACGGTCGATTCCCAACCACAGATACAGATACGGATACAGATACACACGGAGAAATAGTTGATGCAAATGTGAGAGTACCCTGATCCTGCATACTTCATAAATTCAGATAAAAATTTTTTTTATACAAATTTAAGATAAATCAGCTTAGAATTTTAAGCAAATCAATTTTCTAAAATTAAGAATAATAACTGTGACATAAATTAGTTTCTTCTCGTTTAAAATCGTAAAAATTAAATAAGGTCTTATTAAAAAAATACATTATCAATTCATGAACTTTCTTAAGCATACAAAATTTTCTGAGCAGTATTAGCTTAATGTAGAGATATGCCCCATCAACAGATACGGATACGTGTGTTCGACGCGTTTATGTAATAATGTTTTTAGGTGGATTGGCTTTTTGCCTTGCCCCTGACCTTGGTGTGAGCCCAACAATAATAACAACAAAAATAATACGTGGTCGTTGACAAGTTAGCGCCAGTGTCAGCGATTGACAGTCTTTATTGGATCACCTAATTATCGCTCCCAAAACAACACCAGACAACGTAGCACACACACTTCCTCCCCACGAGCATTACAGCTTGGGGTTTGGAGGGCCTCATCGATTGCCGATCGAAAGTTTCTCAATAAAATTACACATAGTTGTCAGTAACTTCATTCACATGATGGGGACTCATTATCTACGAGAATTTCCCATTGATAGCAGTCTCTTCTATTTCTGGGATGATGTAAATGGGTGCTTTCCAGTTGGAAATTTTTGCAATTATACGTTTGCAAAAAGATACAAGTAAAGTTTGACTAAAGTATCCAATCTAAAATCCCAATGCTATTGTAAATTCCATTTTTCCAACTTATCTTATTGATTCAACCAATCTTGGCAGTAGCACTATTCCAATTTATTGCACGTCGTTAGTACTTATAAAATGTGTAAGACTCCAGCACCATTTCTGGGTAAATGTTTTTTGATAGCTTGTGAGTCGCAGAAATATTTATTGATACTGATACACGCCCGTAAAAACTGATAGAAATTTGTGATATATATTTCAGTTTCATACAAGTATTATCATTATGATTAGCACCCTACCAACACAAGCCGCATTTCTGCTATACAAGTCAAAGCATATTTTATATCAGAGGTCCTGTTTCACTCAAAGAATCCAAAGAACCGATCATGTCATATAAACCTGCTGTTTTTTTTTTTTTTTTTAATTTGACTCATCTCTTTCTGGCTCTCTCTTCTACGCGTTGCCTGCAACTCACAAGCAGGCAGAAGAAAGCACAGAAGAAATGTCATTTAGGAGCAAAGGATTACTTCTTTGAAAAAACTTTTCATTTTTGGTGTTTGTTTATTCTATGGACCGAAATTGAGGGAACTTCTGGGGTGGGCATTTTGTACAAGCTTTGTTAAATAGATATACATACATATATCTATTTAGCAAAGCTTGTACAATATATATATATGTATATATTGCAGGGCACAGCACGTGCCTAGCAACGTAAAAATACCCAACAAAGCAACAATATTTTAGGGCCGTAATACCCATTTCCGCTTCTGCTTGCCAGTACCCATAAATTTAATTCAGTTACCCCACGATATGATCAATTTTAAATATTGTCAAAAATCGGTTTCGAATGAGTTTATGGTCTGCGATAGAGCAATGGACATCGCCATTTGATAATACGCAGTAAAACTATCAAGTTGAGGCAGGGAAAGGTTACTTTATGGTCTTTACCACCGCCATAAGTCGCTTAGCCTTCCGATTGACCCAATGGCAGTGAAAAGCCTTCAAAGAAGTCTTACTCATTCGGCTAAACTCAGGCAATCAACATCGGCGTTCTCGGCTATAAATGACGATATTATCTAGAAACGAGTCCTTATCGCTGGCATTATGGGGAAACCTTTCTATCCACGGCGAAAACAACAAACAATTCAAACGAATTGCGACGGAACTTAATTATTTTACAATGCTCGCCCCGACTAAAGATGATCACATTTTTTTGTTTCTTTTTTCTTGATCTCGTATCTGATAACTCAATTCTCGGAGAACAGGCCACCGTAAAGTTCGTTCGGCAAGCCGAAAACAAAGGCGAGCAATAAAAGTCAATTGTAAATTTGATAAAATAACCTAATGACAGTGTCAACAATTTGTGGATTGCTTAAGAAGCATTGTGTCAGCTAGAGAGGTAAAGCGAAAAATAATACCCAAAATAGTTGAGAAAATTATTAAACCAATAAGAAGTTTTGGCTGGCGTAATAATATATTATATTTTCTTCTTTGAGGGTATATATTACAAAGAACACGTATGAAATTACACAATTGATGTAATTTTGTTGTAAGATGGCCATTAAGGTAACAAGACCGAATTGGTTTAAATGTTTCTTGAACAAAATAACGTAAGTAAATTGGAGTTTCAAACACAAAATGATTGGCGTTCTGTGATATTTATTTATAAATACAGGGAGTAAGAGCTTATGGTATTGTCGCAAATATAAGAGCTTTAAAACCCTATTACTTTGCGTTTCATTTAAATAAACTACACAGAATACTAATTACTTCACAAAAGTTGACATAAATATGTATATGATTATAAAAGAGTTTTTATTATTATTATAAACGTAGTATAGTATAATAGTATTATAGAAGCAGCTTGTGCAACAACTCATTGAACACCTTTATTCAGTCAATAACTCTAGAAAAACTCCGAGTCACACCAACCAGGCGTCAGAAATGGATTATCATAATAAATGTCAAAAATTATTTGGGCAAACATTTTGTAGAAGAGCAAACAAACAATTTTCTGTTCATTTTCTCACCTTCTCTCCCTCTCTCCTCGCTTCTCTCTCCCATCTGCATCCCACTCACTAACTCTTTAATGCATTCGAGTTCTCAAAATTTCCGTTCAGCATTACAGACATACCTGGCTCGTCTAAGGTTTCGTCATCGCAGGTGTTCATGAGTCGAGCGTACCCACAGTATGGGCTGCGCCCACTGCTCCGCCCCAAAAACATATCTCGGAATCAGAAGTTCTTTTTGCGTAATGGTGGTCAAGGATAGAGCTCTTTCAGAAATTATCTCAAAACTTATATATTTTTCGTATTTATTCCCAACCGATTCTCAAAGTCGACTAAGTTCTGGCTTGCTGACCCGCAGTTTCTTATTTGGTTGCTCCAGAAACGCGGCGAAATGAGATCTCTGTATAAACACATGTGTTGTGGCTGTCCCTCAAATACGGTAGTTGCGGAGCAGAAACGTGAACTTGAGCGGATATTTTCTGGATTTCAAATGGATTTCTTATTTATCAGTAAAAATATCGTTGCAATGGATTCTTATAAAGTAGGAAAGATGTCTAAAAAGGCCTTCTGCTTGTGTTTGACAAGATCTAAATGAGTTTAAACTTTAAAGCAACAATGCAATTTCTTAACCCTTTTTATATACACTTAAAGTCAGACTTTAATTGCATATTTCTTAAAAATGCATCGTTTAGCAAAAGGACAATGTTTCTTTTTGTAAAGGTTGTGTAAACTTATTTATAATATTTCAACATCTGTTTGTTCAACTGTAGAAGAACCAATAGACTTTTAATGGCTTTGAGGGGTGGTAAAGCGCACCCAATTAATTTATTTACTTCATATAGTTAATTTGCAGGAGTATCCTAATTTCTAAATAGTCGCCAAAGACAACAAATGACGTTGTCTATTAACTGGAAGCAAAAGATGAGGTGTTAATGTCAATATTGACTTGAGTCTTTACCACACAGCATGCATGCCTCCACTGACGTCATAATGAGCGATTTAAGCATCTAGAAAGCTCTCGACACCTACACACACGCTGCCTACGATTGTCGCTGAACGGACTCAATTTTAGCAGCCCCGGATATACAGACAAGGTCAGAATAACAGGCCTAAGAAAGCTAACGTTCTCTCCCATCTTAAGAACTCAATATACTGTCAGTGAATATGTTCAAGAGAAATGTTAACTGGACATTGATTGATAAATTTGGTATTTTGGTATTATCAAAAGAAAATTAAAAGGTTTAATTCGCACTACATATATATAATTAATTAATAGCCAAACTTTAACAAAACTAATTCATAATATAATATAACATATATAAATTGATATTAATATAGCTACTAGCTATTTTTATGTACGCCACTGTTCTGTGTGAGAGTGGGCGCGTGTGGGCCCTTGAGCTTCAGAGAGACGATAATGCTTTAGCGCCCTGTGGCTAAAAAGCACTCAAAGGGTAAACAACAAAGCCAACGATAAATGCAAAATGATTGAATGCTCATGCGCGCGACACTCGAGCAACCGTTATTTTTTGCTGCAAATGATAACCGCCAACGACAATGGAAAAGCAATTGCAACTCGGCAAAAAAAATGTTTGTAAACAATGCAGCGAACAATAAGAATAAACCAAATGTTACTAGGTTAAGTTATTCCATTCTCGATTCGTTGAGCAAGTCATAACCGATAAAAGCTATCGGTTATGTTGCTTAATGCTTGAATGCCATTTGTTTACATGGTACACATAATTTTTATAGTCGACCTTCAAGTTGGAGTATATTGAATAATCACAACATTTAATCATTGCAAAAATATGGAGAATTAGCGAATTATTTATTAATTCATTGTAATAAAAGATTTAAAACGATGTATTTAAAATTAAAAAAAAAGTAAATAAAATACAAAAGTTGTGGCATTGTTTCCATAGTTTTTTAATTATATTATATTATTCCCCTGCAGAGTATTTTAATTTTAGTCAAAAGTTTTCATTCATATAATGTTATCTAAATAATTGGGAACGGGCCGCCAGACCGGATAACTATATACTTGTCATAGGAACGATATAGACATTTTTTTTATTTCACAGCAATGCTTTAAATTTTGTCGAAGTCTAATTATTACGTCATATATGTATGTATGTACAATGTTGCCGAAGGAGTGATTGCTAAATTTATATAAGGATCAAAATAAGATGCCAGAGGCAGCGATTAAAAAACCATTGACGTAGACTTTTATTTCGAAGGTTATTTAAAACAAGAAAGGAAGCTAACTTCGGCTCACCGTAGTTTATATACCCTTGCAGAATACATTTAGACCGAAATTCTGGAATAATAATTAGTAGCCAAATTTCAAATTTGATGAAAATGGTTTGAAACATGGCTAAGTTACGGATTTTTTTATTCTCTATGGAAGCTATAGGATATAGTCGACCGAATTTCATGAAATTAAAACCGAAATTCTAAAATAATTTAAGATGGCCAAACATGAAATTTGGTTCAAATATCCTGAAAACTGACAGAGTTATCCTTTTTTTTCAAAAAATTTTCCGATTGTTCCTATGGCAGCTATATGATATAGTCATCTGATCCGGCTCGTTCCGATATATATACGAGTGACAGTATATAGAAGACTAACTACAAAGTTTCATTCAGTTAGCTTTAAAACTGAGGGAATAGTTTGCGTATAATCGGACAGACGGACATGGCTAGATCGACTCGGTTGTTCATCCTGATCAAGAATATATATACTTTATAGGGTCTGAGATGTCTCCTTCACTGCGTTGCAAACTTCTGACTGAAATTATAATACCCTGCAAGGGTATAAAAACAAATCTAGGCTTAGATACTTTCCGCAAACTTCAGTAAACTATACATTTTTTGATTCCATGGCGCAAGGCCCTAAACTGAATCTGTAGGTGATAAAGGAGAGGAGTCATGGGGTGTGTTTCATAACTTATATTTGTCAATGGAAAAATTTAACTAAATATTTCATTGAAAAATTAAAACTGAGTGGTAGAGATCTTTATTTTCAGACTTTCTTCACCCATATGCATGATATTCAACGCTTTTCTGCCAAATAATAACATTAGCAGTACACATTTGCAGCTGTCATCACTTCAGTGATCCATCACCTTCACTTGATCTCAAAACACTTAAAAAATTTATATAATTTTTTTACGCATTTTGTTCAAGCACACAAAAACAATTTAGTAATGCTGTAATACTGAACGCGACTATCCAATACATATGTATATGTATACAATCGATTAAACTTCTCATAAACAGCTGACGGCGCTGAACCGTTAAGCTTCGTCATCTGGCAATGGCAATGAAAATGCAACTGCAATTTCAAGTTGCAATTGCGCAAAACAAAAAATGCAGCTGGCGTGTTTACACAAAATAAACAAATTGAAAAAAGACAACAAAAGGTAGCAAAGTCAATCAAGCAAGAAGGTACAACTATTTAGGTTAAGCAGTGCGCAGGTGTTGGTGTGCACTGCTTGCCACTTTGGCCTTAAACTCTGCACATTCAGGGTCCCATAAACAAGTTAAACATAATTAATTAGTGTACGGGCAAAGCAAATAAAATTAATAATTGAAATTAAATGAATTGCTGCGAATTGCATTTTATTGCGGTCATAAAATAGCGTGCAGCAAACTATGGGAAAAACAATAAAAGATGTCAAAGCGAGACACACAAATAAACTAAAATAAAAGAAAAAAAAAATTACAAAAAGGGAGATACATAGATACATGGACGTTTAAGCATAGTATCCAGACAGTAAAACGTTTCGCAGCGGAACAAATGTTTTATCTTTTCAAGAGTGATCGCTGATTTTACTATCTGTTTGGCCTTTTTGGCCGGCAAATGATGCGGGCATACATGCTTGTTTACAACATTATAAAAATGTCAATAAAAAATTAACAAGAAAATAAAAACAACTATTGCCATGGCAGTAATTATTGTAGTAATAGATAAGGAAGATTTTTAACCAAATATGAATTGTTTATAGGTTTTTATATCAATAATAAACTCCTTTTGTCCTTCTAAGATCATGTCATATCATAATCTAAAATATACTTTCCTTTTTCCCTCAGAATACGCCTATCTCTGCAATATCTTATCCAACACCACAAAATAAAAGTAATATTTTAAAACTTATTAAACATTTTAATATATATTATTAGATCTAAAAATTAGATGAATACAATTAATTAAATTCAATCCTATTAAATAGTATGTAAACAAAGTAAAAACAAACAAACTGGCTTCTGTAGTAGATTTAAGTTTTGTAAACCTTAGTCTACTATGTTATAATAAAAATATATCAATAATTTACATTCTTATCATTATTTTTTGTTTGTTTTATAGTTAATAAATCTGCAGCAAACTCCTGTGAGGTTTTTTGAAAATTTAACGGATTTACGGATCTGAAGAAGGTAGGCAGAGGGGCAATTGAGGGTCGCGAACAGCCTGTTTTATTAAATTGTTTAATGTTTTTCGCAGCCCGCGGGAAATACACTAAAGAGTGCCACACACTTTTCTAGTATATTTGTTTTCGTGTCACGTTACCGACCTTTAAAACGGCCGCTGACGAACAACCGTTTTCAACTATTTGCTTCTCGCTCTCTCTTACTGCTTGAAGACGGTTTTTACTGTCTGGATACTATGCTTTAGGAAAGTATTAAAATACCCAGCAATTAAAATACAATTTAACATACTACAGCTAAACAATACATCAGAAAGTTACAAGAAAATAAGCTAACTTCGGTAAGCCGAAGTTGTATACCCTTAAAGTTTCAAGGAAATCGATTTCACTCAATCTAAAATCAATGGAAATTTAGATCAAATAATAGAATAATTATATGTAGTAACACTTCAGTTATTGCTGCAAACTTTTCCTTTCAGATCCCCATAGCATACATATAAAATAATATATCCCTTCGGGTTTTTAAAACATTAATCTTAATTTTGAAATAGTATAATATTGCTATAATCTGATGTACATACAAATATATCTGTAATAATACTCAACAAATAGCAACTATGTATAATTGTTTCCAATTTATTCCTGAATAATTCCTAGTATATCAGGGCTTCTGCGTTAAATTAGCACTGTTTTAAATATGTCCTGATAACTTCTATAAAACTATCAATTTTTCTTTGTTTTTGGTCATTAAAAAGTCTTTTAATGAACTTTGGAGGACTATATCATATATCTGTCATAGGAACAATCAGGATAATAATATAACAAAATCGCAACTTCTCTGTTTTTATACCCTTGCAGGGTATTATAATTTTAGTCAGAAGCTTGCAACGCAGTGAAGGAGACATCTCCGACCCTATAAAGTATATATATTCTTGATCAGGATAACAGCCGAGTCGATCTAGCCATGTCCTTCTGTCCGTTTCTAAGCAAACTAGTCCCTCAGTTTTAAAGCTAACTAAATGAAACTTTGTAGTTAGTCTTCTATATACTGTCACTCGTATATATATCGGAACGGATCGGACGACTATATCATATAGCTGCCATAGGAACAATCGGATAATTTTTAGAAAAAAATTTTAACTTTGTCAGTTTTTAACATATTTTCATCAAAGTTGAGATTTAGCCGTTTTATATTATTCTTAAATTTCGGTTTTAAGTTCATGAAAATCGGCCGACTATATCCTATAGCTGCCATAGGAACAATCAGGAAAATAAAAACAAAAAAACATAAGTTAGCGAATTTTCAAACCATTTTCATCAAGTTTAAGATTTGGCAACTAATTAATATTACAGAATTTCGGTGTTAATTTTTTTAATTCTGCAAGGGTATATAAACTTCGGTGAGCCGAAGTTAGCTTCTTTTCTTGTTATATTTCAAACTGGCTTTATTTAGTGTAACAGAATACTTATAACAGAAGTTAGCATGCAAAAGAAAATGTGTTTAACTTAAACAAAAGTGTGCAAACATTAACGGGGTGGGGGGGGTTGAAGGAAAGCAGGAATAATACAAAAAAGAACTGATAAGTTGATCACAATAAAAATAGCTTACGTATGGGCCTGCGGCGCATGCGGGTCTCATTTTTCTCGCCGCCACTGTTAATTCGTTGCATCTTGCGACTGACAAGTTGTATTTATTCGTGTGTCAAAGCAGATACATACATATGTGAAAGAAACAGAAAAGAACCAAAAGAAAGGCAAGAATTTAAGTAACAAAATATAATTAAAACAAAGCAACATATAATTATGGCAATTGGTTGTTCTAGAGAACATATGAAAACCCTTTTATAAAAAAACTACTTTTATTAAAATCAAAATTTAGTTTACAGTTAAAACACTTCTGTCTATATTTTATATTAGCGAAACAAACGATAGCCAACTAAATAGATTTTAATGCGAAATAAATACTGTTGGTAGGGTTTATTTACTGCAGACTTTATAATTTTGTACAGTGTAAATGGTAAAAGTGGTGGCCGTGCCTATTAGTTGGTGACAACATTGTTAGTTCAGTTCTGAACAGATAACAGCGACGTCAAAATTAATCGGCTCGGCTCGCTACCAGTGACAAACAAAAACTAATTTTGGCAAATACATTTCTGGTTCCCTTTTTCGACTTGCTTCTTGCTGCTTTGTTTTGGGCTGCTGCCTCATTCTAGTTTCTTCTTTTCTTTACCTTTCCCCTTTTTTTCTGCACAGACGCGACAAGCTCAATGTTCGAAGGCAACTGAAACAGCAAACGGAAATTCTCTGGCGTCGACCGGCAAACAAAATACAATCGCAGCAGCAGCAGCAAAAAAAGGCACTTTCAGGTTGTTCCCATTTATGAAAACGTCTGTTTTGCATATGTGTACATATGTATGTATGTATACTTTTCTTAGAATTCGCAATTGCGAAATTTACCTGTGACCGTCTACAGAATTTATGTTTTTAAATCGTATAAAATTGTCTTTAAAGATTTTGTTTAAACAATATTCTAATAACATTCTGACAAACCTAGCCGGACTGTTAATATTTTTTGAAATAGGCAATGAGAATTGCTTCTCTTTCTTTTATCACATAAAGTCGTGTTTGACCGACACATGTCAAAACCGGAGACTGAGCGAGACAGGGCAAACGGCGAACTTATCTTAAACTCTCTGTGTAACATGGCTCTCTCACTCCGACGATAGATAAGATAGGCTTGAGAACAGGATAGTTGTATAAGTGTTATTGATAAGGTCTTCAATATATTGGTTGGATCTTCAATAAAAATGTTTGCTAAAACAGAAGTAAGGCCGCAGGCACTTGGAAACTCTAAAAATTCGAAGGTCGCAGACGTCGAGACGACTTTGCAAAAATGCTCCAATAAGCCATGACATTGACCTCAACACCTGAAAACGGCGATAAATCATGACTGCGCCGATAAAAATTCCAAACCGAACCTACATACATACATATGTATGTATATTTATGTCAGTAAAAACTTGACCCAGTTAATAAAAAAGAGAAGTAGAATTCGAGAAAGGAGACGAAAATTTCATTCAAGATTGTGGGAAAGAGATGCAGAGTAAACAAATCAAACGGGGGAGTAGGACAGGGCGACACGCGTTGAACAAACTTGATTAACCGTTTATTGATTCGCACACACACGCGAGCGACGACTGAGCGGGATAGAGGAGAGGGGGGGAACACGTGCTTTGTCTCTCCTATTGATTTTTACCCGCAGCGGGAAGGAGACAGCATGGAAATAACTGCACTTTGTCACACGGCTCCTTCTCGCTCTTTCCAATTTCATAACGGGATGAAAGACCAGAACAGGACATTTTTGTTGTTCTTGTTTCAGCCACATGTTTTTGTTGTTGTTAATGAGCAAATCGATTTGATAATATTAGTTATTATTATAATGACTGTCTGGTTATGTTTTGATTTGATTTGACAAAAACGAACCATCCAAAAAACATTAAAAAAATACGAATAGTATTGCCGCTGAGAGATGGAAAATAATGTAAAGGAGAATGGATGAAACACCGAGAGAAATAAAACACTCACAATACAACTAATAACGACGATTAACGATTGAAATTGGAAAAGAAAATCGGGAAAAACATAGACACACTCACACACAGCCACTCACATCTCTTCCAGACAACTTTAGTCGCGGTAACAGCGCGAACTTGAAGTTTACTCCTGGCTTCATTGACTTGCAATTTCAAACTGAGGCCGAACTGAACCAAAGCCCAGAGGACGGACAACAACAAGGCGTGGAAAGCGCGGCATTTTCGACATTTTCCACCCCCTTAAAAGACCCTGCAACAACAGCAAAACAAGAACGCCGAAAAAACCCGTCTGGCGCTTTCAGTGATGACATTAAACAGATGTTACCCTATCGGAGAAATCGATAGCACCGATACACCAATTCCTGGTGCGTTAAGAAAGTTTCGCATTTAAATTTAAAGTCTCCTTGCTATTTCTAAGTCAATAGAATAAAAAAATCTTTTTATTATTTATCATTGTGTTTTCAAAATAAATTAATAAATATCTTCACTTTTTAAATCTTGTATAAAGATATTATATGATCATAAACTAATTCGAACAGAAGTGCTCTGTGATCAGGGCACAGGGTGACAGGGCTAACATATTTTAATACCCCTGCAGCGTATTATATTAGGTTGTCAAATATCTCCCTTCCGCCTTTTTGTCTTTTGAACTTCGCGGCTATGTACAAAGCGCTACAGAGCTCGTATCTGGCCATAGTATACATCATTTGAAAGGTCTTGACATACCCTACATAACGACACTATGCATGATTAGTTTGGATATTTCGTTCAGCAGTTATAGACGCGTAAACATGGAGTTCACTAACGCCGAAATTCGCGCCATTTTAAAGTTTTCCTTCGTTAAAGGCAAATCCGCTAGAGAAACGTTCCGTGGTGGTTAATGGTGTTTTGGGGGATGGTACTCAATCACTTCGAACCGCGGAGGAATGGTTTCGACGATTGACGGCCAGGAAGGTTTTGCTGTGTGTTTGGTGGGATTGGAAGGGAATCATGCACTATGAGCTGCAAACTTCGTTGATGACTCGTCAGAAGCTACGGGAGCTCGGATGGAAGGTTTTATTGCATCCACTATATAGCCCGGACATAGCGCCAAGTGATTCCTGTCCGTGACGAACGCCCTTGGTGGTGTAAAGTTGGACTCAAAAGAGGCTTGTGAAAAGTGGCTGTCTGAGTTCTTCGCAAATAGGGAGGGGGGCTTCTACGAGGGATGTATTATGAAGTTGCCGTCTAGATGGAAACAGATTAACGAACAAAACGGCGCATATTTGACCTAAATCCGATCACTGTAACCTTTTTTATAAAGCATTGAATAAAGAGCAAAAAAGCGGAAGGGAGATATTTGACAACCTAATATGTAGTTTCAGTAAGAAGTTTGCAACGCAGTGATGGAGACATCTTCCAGCTTATAAAGTATATGTTTATTTGATCAGGACCAACAGCCAAGTCCGTCTGTCCGTATCTACAAACAAGTCCCTCAGTCTTAAAGCTTTTTGAATGAAACTTTGCAATTAGTCTTCTTTATACTCTTAGTCGTACATATGTCGGAACGGGTCTGAGCAATCGGCAAATGTATAGAAACAACATTTTAACTCTGTCAGTTTTCAACATACTTAGCCAAATTGTATTATATTTGAATAACTATATCCCATATTCCAATATATCAGGAAAATAAAAATAAACCATAACTGCAGTTTTTCAAGATATTTTCATCAAATTTCAGATTTGGTCACGTTTTATAATTTCATAATTTAATTTCGAATTTTTTGAAAATCGGACGACTATATCCTATAGCTTCCATAGGAACAATCAGGACAATAAAAAAAACATAACTTTGCAGTTTTTCAAGAAATTTTCATCAAATTTCAGGTTTGGTCACGTATTATAGTTTCAGACTTTAATTTTAAATTTAAAATTTTTAAATTTTAATTTTTTTTATTTTATTTTATTTTTTTTTAGCTACCATCAGGAAAATAATAGAAAACACACTTTAACTGCGGTTTTTGAACACATTTTTATTAAATTTAAGATATTCCCCTTTTTTAATATTTCTGTTTTTTTATATTATAAAAATCGGAATACTATATCCTATAGCCGTAATAGGAAAAATCTTCCGATGGTTTTTAGAATTAAAAAGATATATATATTTATATATATATGTATATATATATATATATATATATACATATATACATATATATATATATATATATATATATACATATATATATATATATATATATATATATATATATATATATATATATCGCTGAAGTATATTTATCCTTGCAGATTACAATTGAACTATAAAATTAAAAACGAAGTTCTGAAATATTAAAATATTTGATAAAAATATGTTAAACACAGCAAAGTTAAGATTTGCTTTTTTTTTTTTCCTTGTTTTTCCTGTCAGTTATATGATATAGTCGTCAGATTTTAATAGACAAAAGTCTAGAATAATATGATTTGGCCATGTTTCAAATTAGATAAATTAAATATGTTATAACTGACATATATATGTATATATATATATATATATATATATATATATATATGTCAGTTATAACATATTTAATTTATATATATATATATATATATATATATGTCAGTTATAACATATTTAATTTATCTAATTTGAAACATGGCCAAATCATATTATTCTAGACTTTTGTCTATTAAAATCTGACGACTATATCATATAACTGACAGGAAAAACAAGGAAAAAAAAAAAAGCAAATCTTAATTTTGCTGTGTTTAACATATTTTTATCAAATATTTTAATATTTCAGAACTTCGTTTTTAATTTTATAGTTCAATTGTAATCTGCAAGGGTAAATATACTTCAGCATTTACGGATAAATATATCAGCTATATATTTAGCAATTTAGTTTTAACATTATCGTATTTAAGCATCTTTAAATATAATTCATTGCCTTGCTGTAACCGTGTATAACCTAGTTATTTAAATTTATAATTTTCATTTTGTTAAAAATTTCCCACCACTTAAAAGTTAAAAGTACCTTCTTATCGGCTCTCATCTCAATTTTCCAAAATGTTGCCTCCCCATTCCAGTTTCCAGTGGGTATCGATTGTTTTCCAAATGATCGTCAAGCGAACTCTTCTACTTCTAACGATGATGAAAGCAGAAAAGTGATTATTTATTCTGGAAGTGTGAGAAAGCGTCAAGCAAAAAGGAAAGACAAAATAACTGTCAGCCCTTATGAATCGTTTCGTTTTTATTATTTTAAATATTTTCGTTATACATTTTTTTGCGCGATTACTGTGTTGCGGTCAACGCTGAAGTAAAGTCCTTAATATTTAATAAATCCCTGTGTTTTTCCCACTTCGCTTCTGAAAGTTTTTACGGTAAGTGTGTATATACATAAACATGAATATATATGTATGTAGATGTATTCATCCAGATGTATGTACTTATTTTCTTTGCTTGAGTTTTTCACTTGTGGCTCCGTTTTGCGTAAGCTTTGGTTAGTGCGTCGCCATATTGATGTTGCTCGCAAATATGGCCATCCCACTCTATCTTGTTGCTGTAAAAAGTGTAATTTTGTTTAATTTAATAGTATTTTTGGTAAATAGACTTGTTGGATACAAATAAGTAAATAAGTTTTATTTGAGTCTAATTATGAAACCGAAGATAAAAAACTTTCGTGTACAATTTGTTTTCCCACGCACCTGATCAAGTCTGTATGTATGTGCAAATGTATATGCATATGTAAATCTATATATGTACATATGTGACATGGTAATACATACATTTGCGTAGTTAAAACCAGTTACTTGATAATAAGAAAAATATAATTTTGAGGTTACAGTTAAAATTATAATTTTGTATCAATCGAATTTTTGCACGAAAGATTTATGGAAATATACATATGTATTTATATTTAATATAATACGTATATGTGCTTGAATATGTAAATTATTACACATACATATAACAAAATAACTTTTTAATATTGCATGTACATTACGTTATAATTAGATGAGGACATCTGTCGTTTTAGCAGTCGAACAGTTTTTTTTTTGTTTTGAGCTGTTAAAGTTCATGGAACTATGTAGATATGTACATTCATATGTACATCTGTATGTATATGTGATATACATATGTATACATATTTTTCCAGTCTATAAAATAAAATATGTTAAAGGCTATTTAATTACTAATGCTAATTAAATATTAACTTTAATTATAAAAGATTCTTCATGGCAATGATGCGTATGCAGCGACCGATTACATCCGGCAGCAGACAGGCTCCGGATCCGTACGACCAGTATTTGGAGAGCCGTTTTCTCTACCGAAAGCACACGGCACGGGATGCCTCCAGTTTGTTCCGAGCTATCGCTGAGCAGATGTACGACACTCAAATGCTGCACTATGAGGTCCGGCTAGAGTGTGTCCGATTCATGACCCAAAAACGACGCATCTTCGAAAAGGTTAGTGAATGCTCATAATAACCTTTCAGGGAATAATTTTATTTGTAAGTTTGCAACGCAGTATAGTAACCATTGTGGCCATAGATGTATATTGTTGATCAATATTAACAGGCGAGGCAATTTGACAATCACCTTAAAAAAATGCAATAAATTTTTTTCAACGCCTTCTAAGAGGTCACAAAAAAACTTATAAAAAAAAGTGATACAAATTTATTATTTTTTTTACTTTAAATACTTTTTATATTTTGTATTGTATTATCATCACAATTAAAATATTTAAAACGATGGAAATATCACAGAATTCGTTTAAAATTTTGTTTGAAGCATCGATGTCTTTACGACATCACCAAAAAGAGGCACTCTTGGTCGATGTCTCCATGAAGGAGAGGCCATTCTGCTGTGTGTAGCACGAAGCCTTATCCTTGGTCACCTGGCGCTTCTGCTGCTCGTCACACTTGGTGCCCACCAGCATGATGTTCACCCCCTTGGGGCCGAAGTCGGCGAGATCCTTTAGCCAGTAACCCACCTTGCAGAAGACGCTGAGCGATGTGGTGTCGTTCACAATGATACTCTGAGCATCTTGATACGCTTTCCTCAGCGTGACATGGTAATACTCATCTCCGGATCCATCCCACAATTGAAGGACCCCCGCCCTTTCCAGCCACCTTCGTCACGCACACATGAGAATCAACAAGAATGGTCGGCTGGTAATCTAGAGAGAAGTGGTCCTTCACAAAGCGGCTACAGAGGGCACTCTTGCCCACACCCATGTCTCCCACGATTACGATCTAAAACTTGAAGTCACACATTTTCTCCGGGAATAATTTTCTAGAAAGGTTTTCACTGCTAGATCCAGACAGGGCAAGGAAATTACTCGGACTGAGATAAAAGGAAAAATTGAGAGTGACATAAGCTGATTTTAAATTCAACGTGTTCTTTGTTAACACGGTTTTTAAATCATTTGGGTTACTACCTTGTTAACGAGGTAGAAGGCTGTGTGTATACAAATTTTGCATATTTCAGTCATATTTAGAGCCGAACTTTTTCCAACGGGACTATTTAAAAAAAGGTGGCCGATATTTCGAAATTCGAAATTTTTCAACATACATATATGTACATATGTTTAACATACAATTTTTTAATGTTCCGAATTTCATTATAGTTAAAATATATGATGCGTGTAAATGTTATAAATATGTAGTATCTTATATAAGTTATTCTTTTCATTTGATCGAAATTGATCGTCTCTTAATAATATCTTTACAATTTACATTTACATGGTAACAAATTTGGGTTTACCAAAGATAGCTTCCTTTCTTGTTTTCAAGTTTACTAAATTTAAATTCTTAAATTCTTCTCTAAAGATATAAATAATTTATATTTTCGTTACTAATGACTTCTTAAAATTAAATATAGTTTTATACATTCCCTTACAACATCTAACATTTATAGTGATCTTTTATGTTGTTATGTAGGACATCCTAGGCGACTTTGATAGCTACATAATAGACATGTCCAAGCCCAAGACATATGGAACCATGACAGAACTGCGAGCTATGTGCTGCTTGTATCGGTAAGTATAAAAAAATGATTTTTTTTCTTTCACCTACACCTCTTTACATTTTGCCAAATCTTCTGTTATTTTTGAACTGATATTGGCTTATGATTATCATATGTAGCAAGCTTTGCAGAGATCAAATATAATTAAAAGGCTTTTCATGTTGATTTCTTCCAGACGCAATGTGATCCTGTTCGAGCCTTATAACACGGGAACTAGCGTCATCTTTAATCGTCGCTATTCCGACAATTTCCGGGTTTTTTATAACAACGAAAATCATTACGATTCTGTCTACAAAGTAGAATACATTGAGAAGGCAGCAATTTGCCAGTGTAAGTGTTTAAGAGAATTTATATATACATACATATATACCTGTGCACATGTCTTATTGGCTGTTCAACTTTAGCCATTGCTTTTAAGCTGCTGTACAAGATGTTGTTTAAGCTGCCAGACGTTAACTTTGCTGTGGAAAGCATGCTGCATCCGCATACCTTTCAGTGGAATACGTGTGATGAGGAGTTCGACAACAAGGGCTACATGATCCGCCTTCAGGCTTCCGACGGTCGCAAGTTCCAGTTGGATTTGCCAGAATACACAAACTGCATCCTAGAGAACTACAAGCTGTGTAATTTTCACAGCATTGTTGGAAACCAGAGTAATAGTAATGACCGGAGGGTAAACGGAGGCAGGCAGGATTCGAAGTCACAACCGGATCATGATTCCTCCGGGAATAATGGCAACAGATCTAGCGATATAATGCACATGTGTCCCAACCGATTGGTGTCCTGCGTGCGTCAGCTGTTAGATGATGGTCAGTATATCGCAAACGTACTGATTTCAGTTGGTTGAACTTCACATATATTTTTGCAGGCATCACACCATTTCCGTACAAGGTAGCCAAATCCTTGGATCCGTTCATGTATCGAAACATTGAGTTTGACTGCTGGAACGACATCCGTAAGGAAGCCAAGCGCTATAACGCCTATGCCAATGACTATAACTTTAAGGTAAAACCGATAGACTCTAGAGAGCGTTTACATACGTTTCATGTTTTCTTAACTCATCTTCACCAACTTTTCATCACTGGCCCAACTCCTTGCGTACATATTTCATCCATCCCCAACTCTTTGGACTTTGTGCTGTTTGTCTTGCAGGTGGGAGCCAAATGCAGGGTGGAAATGGAGCCCGAGTTCGAGCTGAGCACGTGCCATATCCAAATTATCTTTAGAGACAAGACCCACTGCGTGGTCTATGTGGAGAAGATTGGCAAGAAGCTATTGGTACCGCTTTCCTTATCTACCTCTTTCTTTGTGTTTTGTCAATCTATAACCGCGAAGCCGTTGCATTGGGGGAATCTGAGGAGTTTAATAGCCACTAATTTAGTTTTTCGCCTGGTTTTTAGGTTCCCTACGAGTCCCTGCACCCCTTGCCGCCCGATGAGTTCCGTCCCTGGACGCTCCCCTATCGCTATCAGCGTCAGATGCATAGCCACCGCATACAGCTGCCCAAAATTGTGAGCAAGCCCACCAAAATGCCCAAATGGAAGAAGACCAAGCTGTTCCAGATGGGCCAGTATTTTGAGCCCAGTAAGCGTGACTTGCCACCAATGCAGGGCTATTTATCGCTGGACAACTGCTATCGCGCGGTGGTTCAGAACGACGAGCAACTGGACTCAGACCAGCAGGATCACTGCGTTGCCCCGGATCAGAGGGAGTACAGCCACCGAGAGGGTACCCAAAAGCCGCGGCAGCAGCGCTCTAAGGAATTGAGGGCATCACGCCAGATCTCTAACACTTCAAGCCATGGTCACGAGTCTGCTGCATCTGCAGCCTTGTCGCCACCCACTCACTTTATGAACTATTTGCCTATTATGTCATCAGGTCATGCTGGGGATCAGGCTCCAGCACCATGGCCGGCATCTTCGTTGGCTATCTCTGATGAGTTCCAGTATCCGCTGGCCGGGCCACCACCGCCACCACCATCTGATGGGTGCATGTATATGCCTTTCAACGGCTATGGTCTGCCTCCAACAGGTGCCTGCACTCTGCCAGGACAGCATTCGTTCTTGCAGCCATCTCATGCAACACTGAATACTCAAACAGCTGGCGGGGAACCCCGTCGCTCCCTTCATATGAACGGTGAAGATCTGCCCGTAGATGTGGGAACTTTGCGATACTTTTACAACATTGGCGTAGATATGCATATGCGGATGTCGTCTTATCCAGCGTCACCTGACGAGATTGCCATTATACCGGGATATCATCAACAAAATAACACGGACCAAGCATCATTGAAAAACGCTGAAGCGGATCAACAGGCTGGTGTAGAGGCAACACCACCATCTTCTCCAGAGGCAGGTAACGCCTTGGACCAGCCGCCTCTTTTGGAAAAGGCCTACGTGAAACGTCACTCTAATCCGGGCAAGGCACGTGCTAAGCGGCCTGAACAGTGGCACGACCTAAAGGATCCTTTGGGACATGCAGCTCTCTTGCCGACGCCCACTCCCTCGCCCAACACGAGCGGCAGCCAGTTTACTTTCTACAGCTCGCCGCCGCAGGCAGTACCGCCTCCGCCGCCGCATCATCTGATGTCACCGCCCAGGATGCTTCAACAGCTCCCGCCACCACCGATCTTCTTTCATAAGGCGACGGGGCCAGGATTGCCGCCACAACTGACAGGAGCAACTGGCGGACAGGTGCGGGTTTAGTATTCAAATGAAATATATTAACAGGGCCTTGAATTGGGTTTTTATATTTAACTTGGGATTTAATGCAGGACCTCAAATTACAACGCTCCAGACTTTTAGAAGAACTATCTGGACGTGGATTTAAAATGTGAATCGTGAGCAACGGAGAGGTTTTCGTACTCCAAAAAATCGTTATATACTTGAAGATAAATAGGCATGTTTAGAATAAATTATAGTTATTTATGAATCATTTGAAGCCATTAAAAAACATTATATAACTGCTACTGCTTTTTAACACTTAACTAACTTAAATACACACATTTGGCTAGTTTTCTGCTGTCAATTACTAAATATTTTGTAGTTTTGTGAATTTCGCTGCTTTTTTCAAGTTAGGTTTTAGCTATGCTTTAGATATCGCTGAAAATATGTTAAGATGCATGTTGATTTTAAATTGAAACAGAGTGTAAAGTATTTAATAATATATTTTATTTAATTTCGTAATATCATTTGTTGCCCGTAGAACCCTTACGCCTGGGGCATGCCACCGCCAACGTTAGTGGCCCCTTACGAAATGATTAGCAATTTACCCATCGAACAGCCGTCGCAACAGCCACAACAACATCAGCCGACGACCATGCCACCAACATCCTCTACCCAATCCCAGCCAGCAGCCGTCTATGCTGCAACCCGTCATCTCTAAAAATGGGGAAATACGGAAAGGCGGAAATACGGAAAATCGGATCAAGGAGAGGCAGGCGTGTATATATCTATGCATATATATACTATAAGACATAATTCCATCGAAACGACTTTTTAAAAATTTCATTCCACTCTTAAAGACATTTTCGCATTACAAAAATAACTACTGTACAAACATTAATTGATTGCATAATGTCAACGCACTTAACTTCATTTTAAATTTGTAATTTAAATCAATTTTTATTCGATTTTATTAACTCGCTTATAAAGCACATCATCATAATCGACAAAAATCGTAACATAAAGGAAACTGAACCCAAAAAAGATTAAGCAAAGCCCTATTTATATGATTTATTTAACAAATATTATCTATAAAGTACTTTTTACACATAAATACTCCTATATGCGCTCTAACGCTGTTTAGTTCATCATTGTTCAGAAATGCATCATTGCACCCGAAAATTAATTATAAATATAACAAGAGAGACAAAGAAGGCACTTGTTTTGTTTTTATTTTGTTAGATTTGTTTGCATAACAAAAGTTGTGTGCTGCAATTATCAAGAAATAATGTATTGATTAATAATCAAATGGAAATCCTTTTAGATTTGATAGATTCTTTGAAAATGTCGTTAAGTCAGACACCCAAGTCTTGTGATCGACAAATACAATATTCAATACTTGCTACTGTTATAAATTATAGAAACTATGGAACCAGGCAAAGTTCATCTTGCTCTAGAGTCTAGACAGACTTCAGAGTGGTAACACAATTAATAGGAACTACGTATACCCACCATGTGAACTGCTTACAGCATTTAGTAAAAATATAATAATTTTAGGAAATTATTTATTAGTTTAAATTTTAGTTTAAAAGTATATAGAAAGATACATTTTTAGCTTTAATTCCCTCTGAAATAATCTTTTAAAATATCCTATATTGGTACAGGCTGACCTTTTGGAAGGGATACCTGCAGTTTCTAAGCATTCTAATAATCTAAAACCGTACAAAGTAATTGTAAACTTAAAAAATACATTTTTTTTTTAATAAGTAGAGAAATAGAAATGAATTATAATTAAACAAGAAAGGAAGCTAACTACGGATCGCCGGAGCTTGAACTAAAATACTTTATAGGGTCGGAAATATCTCCTTTAGTACGTTTCATATCTTCTGACTAAAATTATAATACCCTGTAAGGGTATAAAACGACTATGTTCAAGTAATGCAAGACTTCAAAAATAATTAAAGTACAAAAATTCAGGCGAGGAATCTGTGGAAAGACAATATCCATTTTATCCATCGAGAATTGAAAGTATTAGCTGGGTTAAGGACTGGAATGCCTGCGTGCTGATATCCGCCGATCGTTTATAGGAGGGCTATCAAAATATATAAAATAGCAGATATATAAATTAGAAATAATTATTCAACATTTTCCTTGTTTTTTACAAGTTACCAAAAAAAAAATACAAATTAAATATCAAATCAAAGAGAGTTTTAAAATATTATCGCTATCAATATTTACGAAATGATCAAACGATAGGTGTTTTAGAAAACTTCTCGACAGTTCAAAATATGCTTATACCATATTTTATGAAATATATATATGAAATGTTATTATTATACCGAAATGTAACAACTCTAGTTACGGAATCGATTTTTTAATTTCTTTACTCAGGATTCCTAAACATACTTTCTTGTAGGTGGTTTAAAATCTCTTCAAATGCAAACACAAGATGTTTTTGTGACATGTCAGCTGGGGTTCGACTAGAAGACGGTTCTTTGACACCCTGCAATATGTTCAAAGACTAATCAGATGAATGAAATCCCATCATGACATATGTTCAAGAAGTTTGATAATAATAAAATTCCCAGGTAGGTTGAGGATCGCAAAAAATAATTTAGTTCTCTGAGCTTTTGAATTAACTAAGGAATCTAATACAAGTTCTATTTGTACACTTACATGTCCAAAACAAGCGACGAAAAGTGCCAACAACAGAAGCAACGTAAGGAACCATTCTTTTCCCATATTGGCCCTTAATTTCTTAAGTCGTTAATGAACGTGCCCAAAAACTTTGAACTTGGAAGCGATTCTTTTTTGTGTTGGCTTATTAATTCTGTTTACTTGGGTATTATTTTTGAATGCTCTCAATTTATTTCTGCTTACAGACTGAAAACGCATCGCGAAAGTGTCGCATTTTTATGCTGAATTTTCAAACTGCTAAATGGGCGGCACTGGCGACCTACATTCGCATTCCGATTTTGCGGCAGTTCCACCTGTCATCATCCGATCGCTGCCGCTCCCCCCAATTATTATCGGCCTTGTTCTTCGTTTGTTACTCACTATCGGCAGTTGCCCGCTGGGAGTAGCCAGTTGCGTGAGTGGTAATTGGCCAGGTCCGAAACAATGGGAAGGACATCAGAGTTGCAGTTGTAATGACAGCTCGCACTCTGACTTCACACACACCTGTGATTATATGCGACACTTTTCGGGAAGTGACTGAGCTTCTACAAATTGACCTTTATTGGCACAGTAATAGGACTGTACCTACTGGGGCAATGTATTTATTTTTTTTTTAACTTAGGGTAACTATATTAGGCACTCTTTTTAAGAAAAACAAACAAAAATGTTGCTGGAAATCCCAAACTTCCAAATTTTTTCTAGCTCTTCAAAATTAAAATCTTTAAATTAATTGATTTTTCCTAAGGAAACTCAAACGAACGCCTGATATTTCAATTAATTAAAAACGTTATTTTAAAATTGCAAATAGGATTTATAACTCACGTTATATGTGATAATATTGAAAAATAATAATAAAGATCAATTTATTTATGTTTTGATATTGTAGCTATATGGAACAGCCATTCGATTGACCACACTATGGCCACTATTAAGGGTTGATAATTAAAGGGCAAAGTTGCTTATAAAATCATTGGGGATCTAAATCAATCGAAAAGCTGTTAAATAAAAATTCTGAAAAATATTTTTGGGAATCTACTAAGCTGTAAAATGTAGAGGATCTTGATGATTGAGGCAGTAAATGTAGTGTTTTTTTATGCATGAAGTTTTTATTATTTGATGTGTGCTTTCTGGCAACTTACTCTAATCTGTGTATAACATTTTAGTTTTTAATAATACCATAAAGAAAGGAGCATTAACTTGGTGTTATTACATAATTTATATTATTTTGTTAAGTCTGAGATTGTGAGGGTGGTAAAATTTAAAGTAAATTTGTTTATTCGTTTTAAAAATGCAAGATTATGCCAATTATGAAATACTAAATGATATTCATAAAAAAATTAAACATAGGCACAGCTTTCGACACCTGTTTAATGTATTCTAAAACTCCGCCGATTTCTATAATGAACTGCTCTCAAAGAGTTCGTTTAAACTGAGTTCAAATCGACTTAAGAATTTGTCTTGCCTTTTAAAAGGAGATTTGTCCTGCATACTTTTCGACCCTTATTTAATTGGTATCCGAATAAAATCGACGTTTGTGCCATTCTGATAATACCTGTCCTATTATCCTTTGAATTAGAGTATGGCCCCCAATTGTAGTTTCTATATACTCATTCGATATTATTATATTTACCTTATCGCTTCATATTATATGAATATACGCACGCTTTCCCAGAGTTTATATTTTGCATAGATTACTGTGCTTGTTTTTTTTTTTTTTCAAATTTTTTATTTGTTTGCAAAGAAACCTGACTGGCTGCCAAGACCTACTCGACCGTCGTCATCGAATGGATTGGGTGGAGTGGGTGTGCGTGAGTGGGCGTGGTAGTGGTCGCGGGCGGTGGGCGATGGACGATGGGCGATGGGCAGGTGGCATGGGGATCAGGCTGTATTTTAAAACATACATACACTAATCAGCCAGAGACCGGACACCGGATTACATCAGCGGTGACTGGACAGCCGCTTTGGGGAGATTCCAGAGCCGCAGCAGTCACAGCAGTCCGGCGGCCACCACTCCTACTTGACTTTCGTCGTTTAGTAAGAGGGAGCCGCATAGCTGCCGGATCCGGAGGGACCGGCGCCGTAGTGCTGGTGGCCATGACCGGAGCCATAGGGACCCTCGCGCTCACCGGCAATGCTGGCGAGAGCGGACAGACCCTGGTTGCCACTTTGGAGCAGCTGGTATCCGGCGCTGGCAGCGGCGGAATCAGCTCCCGATGCGTAAGCGGGCAGGGCACGACCACCATCGTGCTGGCCATGTCCAGAGCCATGGGGTCCGGCAGCGTGACCGCCGTGACCGTGTCCGCCATGACCGCCATGTCCACCGTGTCCGCTGTGTCCGTGTCCGGAGCCGGAGTGACCCTGGCCGTAGCCCTGCTTGTTCTCATTGACGAAGTACTTCTCTGCTGGCGGCTTTACCACGTTGACGAAGACGGGCTCCACCTTGACGCGACGAGGGTGGTGCTTGACGTAGACCTTGCGCAGCACGATTGCTGGGGGCTTGTGGAGCACCACGGGGGCGGGCTTCACCACCAATGGTGGATGGTTCACCAGCACCTTGGTGGGCGGGCGCTTGACGATGATGGGGGCGGGACGGTGGATCAGGATCTCACCCTTGTTTTGGGGATATGTAATGGAGGAGGTAAGGGTGTTGCCCTTAGTGTTAACGGGCTTGTAGGGGATGTTCTGGTCGGAGCCGTAGCTGCTTTGGCCGTAGCCGCCCTGGCCGCCAGCCTGGGCGACGCCAGCAGCATCAGCACCGGACTCCAGACCCTGGGATCCGGCACCAGCGCCGCCGTACTCGCCACCAGCTCCGCCGGCAGAACCAGCGGCAGCTGCAGCCGCCGAGGCGGCATCAGCTCCGTCGGAGCCACCGCCGGACACGGGTCCGCCATAGCCCTGGGATCCGCCATAATTGGCGCTCGCACAGGCCTGCAAAGGAACAGAGAGAAAAATTCGTTTATTAGATGGCGCGGTCAGGGTAAAAATATGTAAAATCTCAGAAATTAAATCCTATTTGTATCTACTAAATGAGGTTATACGAACGATGAAGAAATGGCATCGAATTGAGGAAACGCTATCGATATATAACTGATTTCATATTCTTAAATATTTATAAATACATTGAAAATATATTATACCAAACGAATGATATTCAAAGTTAAAGTTAAGTTTTCTCAAGTACAGAGAGAGAGAGATCAAGAGATCTGTCCAAGCTAGTCCTCTGAGACCCCCACGGATTAGATCCTCCAGACGAAACACTTACGATCAGGCAGGCGGCTAGCGCCCAAATGTAGGTCGATCTTGTCATCTTGTCCTCCGGTGCAGTTCCAGTTGCTCTTCGGCCGCTGGTTGTGCTCCCACTTGGATTGTCGACTGTCTTCTGCTGCCCTCCATTGGCGGCCTGCTACTTTAAATATGCTCCGGACGGGTCTCTGGCATTGGGTACGTGACATTTCGCCCAGTGGCGACTCCGGTGCCGGTGGTTCCGTTCCGCTTTGTTGTTGCGCCCCCGACTTGTCCATTGCGAGAACATGGCCAAACGCTGATAGATCGCACGCATCTCATCGCATCGCACCCAGCGCATATCACGGCGTCTTCAGCTTCAGCTTCATCTTACGGAGAAACCCAAGCCCAAGCCAAAAACAGCAAGAACCCAAGCAAAATCGGAATCAGCTGCCGGGCATTGGATCTCGGCCGCATATCGAGGTCCGAACGTCTGCGCAGATTGCGAAAATAGTTCCGCATTGGCAGACAGACTACAGAGCCAGAATTCGGAGTCGAAATCGAAGGCAGGGAGAGGGAGAGAGAAATGCTAAAGATACCAACTCGATACAGAGCCTTGATTCTGGTTACCTCTCAAAAAATGTCCTCGGGGAATTTTGTAAGAAAGAATTGTTAACTGTTAGCTTTTAAGATATGTATGATCTAAGGTTGGATTGGGATCTTGTAAGTTCGTATTTTCTTTAGACTAATGAACTCCTTATTGTTTCTGAGTGATAAGGTCAAACAATTTGGTTGATTTCCTAAGGATATCGATCGAAACTGGATGCTCCTTATGTATTCTTTACGTGCTGAGGATCATTATACACATTGTACCATCATATAAAGTATTTATAAAATAAGTAGGAGTATTATATAATATTATCTTTAAATATAATAAATACGATTATGTTTATTTCTTAAAGATTTTAATTGAATTAGTTATATATTTTAGGTATACATATTCAATTTAGATTACTAGGTAAAATACATATATGTATGTACATATATTTTAATATTACTTTTTATTTATGGTCTGTACTTCTGTATTATTTGATATAGGAGGTTCGACTTAGGGAAGGAACTCTTTCGCGGTTGCTTATTTTGATAAGGTAATACTAGAAACACAAAAAAGAGCATACACAACTTATGTTTTTAATACCATAATATTTTAATTTTGTGTAAAGTAGCAATTTTTATAAAAATATAGAAAAATTTAAATTTAATGTAAAATCATATATTTTTATATCAATCTATAATAATAAAATAAATCAATCCGTTTTCTTATTCAAGATTCAACATAATATTTGTAAATATTATAGAAATTTTAATCAAATTTCCTTATTTGCTAAGAAACAGTTTTCATTATCAGAATATAGCACATTATAACGAAAACGATCGGAAAGTATATTTCGGTTCTTGGTTATGAGATATTTTCTCCGCCTGTATTAAGATGACAAACTAGAGATGTTTCCCAAGTTCTTCTGTGCAGAAATCAGTTTTAAATCCACAAATATTGATTATATGCAAACCTTATTTCTGCAAGTAAAGAAAAGCGCATGCAAACAGTGTGAAAAGTTCGATTAAATCTACATATCTACAGAGTTATCATTCATAAACTATCCATTGTAAGATACAGGGAATATCTGGGAAGTTAATCTTCTTTCTGATAATAAACACATTTTCTTCTCAGTGTTCGCATACATACATATATGTACATATGTATATGTACATATAACTGCAGATATCAAACTGTGTGCTTGTATATTAGGAATAAGTATTGCAATGGTTTTATTGTTTGTAAATGAAGTGAAAAGATTTCGGTTAATCGAAATTAAGTTTGAAGTTGCTCAAATGATGTGCTCATTTCGAGTCCCGAGTCTATAAATGTAATATTATATTAAAAGAAGGGTATAAAATGAATCCATAATATAATAGTATTTTTATAAATAATTTACAGTTCATCTCGACATAATATGGATTCATATTATACCATATGCTCCATATAGTATCTTAGGTTTTGGCCATTAAAAATGAGCTCAAGTCCCATTTGGTTCTCGATTTCATTACGCCACATAGGCCCTTCCTCCATAGTACGGCCTTAAAGGTCTGTTAGCCAAGCTAACTTGCAAATAGTATGAATATAAATACTATATAGCAATGTAATCACTTTTCATTTCCCGTCCCCCAACAAATGAATTTCCACGAATCGTTTACATTTTAAGCACTTCTTTCTTTTCGTCTTTTATTTGCACTCAACTCACTCGGCCGACAAATAAATAAAAAGGAGAACATTTAAATTAAACCAGCCGCAACGGCTGACTGTGAAGACGGAGCTCCTTAGTAGTTGTTCTGGCCATAGGGCGCGGGGCTGGCGTACAGGGGAGCCTCGTTGCCGGCGGAGTAGCCATCGGCAGAGGAGGCGGCACCGGCAGCGGAAGCGGCACCGGAGCTACCATAGCTCTGACCGTAACCCTGAGGCTGGTGGTTGTACTGGGGGGCAACCACCGGGGCCAGCGGGGCCTCGATCTTCTTGCCGGGCTTGTAGACCTTAACGTAGACGGGGTTGAGGCTGAGGGGAGTGGGTACCTTGTTGATCACTTCCTGCTGGTAGATGACCGAGGGCTTGATCTTGTAGATAACCGGATTGCCACGGACCACCGTCGGGGGCCCGCTGTTCACATGGGCTGGCGGTGCGCCCGGCTGGTGGACAATGATGGGGGGCAGAGGCTGGGTGGCGATCACCTGGTGATTGTTGTGGCCCGAGGGCACCAGCAGAGAGCGGAACAGGTGCTGGTCGACGAACTGGGGCGACACCACCTTGATCTTGCCTTGCCGGATGTTGCTGGCCAGATTGGTCTCCGCCAGCGACTCGGCGATGTCCTCGGAGTTCTTCAGCTTCTGGTAGTTGGGATCGGCGTTCAGAGCCTGGAGCTGAGCCTGGACGCGACCGAGGCGGCGGGCCTCCTCCGGCGTGGGCTGGATCTCTGCCTGCGAGGCGATCTGGTTAGCCGCCGGCTGGTTGCCTCCGGTGGCTACATTCACATACTCATCGAGTCCGGCATTGGGACCGCCCGACAGGTACTGTCCACCAGCGCCACCGTGGTGACCATGACCGTGACCATGCCCATAGTTAGCGCTCACCAGCTGAGGAACACAAAACAGGTAGTAAAGAAATTAGCGGGGGAAACACTGGAGACGAGTGTTGGGAATCACAGATGAAGGATGCAGTGTGAGTTGGGAAGGGTTAAAGGAATGCCACCAATACTAACCGGCGCGGCGGCGATGGCGAAGATGCCAAACCAGAGACCGAGTTTCATGTTGCCGTTTACGTGTGGATTGGATCGTCTACTGCTCGGTGTCTGGCTTCGGCTCAGTCTCTTTATAGCGCCTATAATCGCTGGCCACCATGGCTAGCTACGTGATCCATCTCCATTTCCGATTTGGTCGCATTGTTGTCTCGCCATCGTGCCCAGATCAGAGACAACCTCCTAACCCCCAGATTCGTCTGCGGTCTGCTTTCCGCCCCATTGCAATCTTCTCTTTGTCGGTGGTCGGTGGGTTGCCTTGGCCTGAACCATAATATGGTAACTCTGCCGGAGATTGTCTAAAACTCCCAAAAAATGTCTCTCAAATGCAGATAGCTTTTAGCGATCAAGTTTCAAGTTCATTCTCTTCTTCGACAATATAAATATATGTACCTCAGGCTGATAAATGTTTGGGGGATGCTGTCTGCTCTTCTTCTCTTCGACAGCTGGGACCAAGAGATAAGTCTTCCCAGAACTTCTTACTCTTTGCATTGCTTTCTCATTTTCTCTTTAAAACTTTCGACTTACTTACCCCATATGTCTGCATTTTGGTTCTCTCTTTTACATATGTACATATCTTCTAGTGGATTTGATCTCTTCAAAATTAAAATTTACTGATCACAGTTTCAGCACTTTTTCCGAATCAAAACAATCTGTTCAATCTGTTTAATTTCCCATTGATACCTCGGGCAATGTGATAACATGTTTCCTGAATAGATTGACTTTACTTTACAAGATTAACTTTAAAATAAATTGAGTTACAAAGTTCAAGATTGTCTTTAGTGTTTGTGAACTGTTGGATAGTCTATATAGAGTACAGCTGGTATTCTTTTTTTGTTTTTATTACAATACATTTCCAGGTAAATCCTGTCCCATCTATCCCAATAGAAAACATTCTTTACAGCAATTTTTTAAAATCCTTTGTGCCGGCAGGAAATGTATGTAACACGTAGAAGGAGTCATCTCCGACCCTATAAAGTATATATATTCTTGATCAGCATCAACAGCCGAGACGATCTAGCCATGTCCGTCTGTCCGTCTGTGTTTCTGTGTGTCTATCCGTATGAAACACTGGATCTCAGAGTCTATAAGAGATAGAGCTCTAATTTTTTTCGACAGTATTTGTTATGCTTGCACGCAGATCAAGTTTGTTTCAAATTTTTACCACGCCCACTTCCGCCCCCGCAAATCATCAAAAACGAAAACAAATCATCTAATTTTGAATCTATTTTGGTATGTACATTAAGAACTATAGTCTGTGTGATTCCTGAAAATTTTGTTGCGATCAGATAAAAATTGTCGAAGTTATTAAAGAAATAATTTTGTATGGCCACAAACGGCTGCTGCAGCATGCCTCATTTGGCTGACCAATTAGACTAACTAAGTATTCTTATTAGTTCCTGATAGTGATCGGATAAGAATCTTATAAGATATTTGAGAAGCAATTTTAATAAATGGTAATATTTATTAGCCCCTTTAATGCAATAATAACGCGTTTTTACACACATAGATATACGTGTGTGTATTTTTGTATGCATGTGATTATATTATATTACACTTGCATTTGCATTTGTCCGTTATGTTCAAAAATATATTAACTATTTACTATGGGTAGCGGGTATCTCACAGTCGAGCTCCCTAGACTGTAGCTTTCTTACTTGTTTAATCTTAAATTTTTGTTTAAAGGAGAATAATCTGCTTATACTAATTTTGATCACACATAAATTGCTTAAACGTAAAGTGTAAATCCAGAAACCCAACATTTTACATTAGTTTTTGTCTTGTTTTGTTGATTGTTTTTCTTTGTTGTCAACCAAATTCGTATTTGAATAATAAAAAAAACAATAAAGCTGGTCGTCCAGCGATCTTTTTAAAAAATCAAATGGGCTTAGCTTAGTAAAAGGATAAAATCACTGAAAATGTGTTTGCTTTCAAACCAATGTTTGTTTTAAATATATATAACCTCTTCTTTTTTAAATCGATCTTTGTTAAAAATATATATCAAAAATATATAATCCGGTAAATACTTGTAAGTTACTAAAAACACCAACTTGTTATGTTTCTCTATCCTTTATTTATCCTTAATTCCAGAGTGTCAGTGTGTGTGTGTGTGTGTATATATAAATTTTTGGTGTCGTGTTTGGGCATGAGTGTGTGTATAATTGGGTGTGTGTGTGTGTATGTGGATCAGCCTCATTTATGTAGCTCGAAGGACCTCTTTAGAGACCTCGTCTGTAGAGAAGGTAGGCAAGGTCGCGCGTGGGTCGACTGCCGTAGTCGTTGAATGGCGACTTAAAATTCAGCTGGCTGTTGAAGGAGTCACCTTCCTCCTCATAGCCAACGGCTCCTTTTCCTCTTCCCTCAGGACCAGATCGCACTGGCGCTGAATTTGATTGGGCATGAAGCTGATCCTCGCTGGAGTTGATGATGTAGCCATGTTTCTGCGGCTTTTGGTATCTGATGTGCTGGTGTTGTTGTGTTTCTGGGTACTGGTGTTGTTGTTTTTGGTGTCTGTGTTGTTGTTGGTGTCTCTGTTGTTGTGACTGTGTCTGAGGAGTGTATGGTTGTCTGTGCTGCAGTGCGTAGTTATATTGCTGATGTTGCTGCTGCTGCTGTGCCTGCTGTTGTATGAGATACTGCTGTTTCATGGCCAATGAGCTGCTATCAAAGCTCTGCTGCTGGCTACCCCTGAAGTAGCCAACGCTTGGAATCCTCGAAGGAGGATGAGATGGAACAACCTCTCCATCCGGCCGCTCGGCACCTGGCAGGTACTCGTGATGTACCTCCTCGTGGACACCGTTTTGGGTCTGATTGATCAGCCGGTTGTACTCCTCGTTGGTACCGCCCACCTGAAGATGTATGGCATGCTTGAAGTCATCACCCAGATGCTTCAACCAGAAGCTCTCATCCACCTCGCCGGTGGTATAGATTCTGGTGGTCTGTCCACTTTTGGGTCTCCCAGCCGCCCCTGCTCCAGTTCCCGTACCCGCTCCCGTGGCCGCCATGACATCGATCACATCGTAGTGCTCATCGTCTCCTTGCTTCTGTTCCGAACCTCCAGGCATGGGCTCAATGGGAGCGGCTTTCCGGAGATTGCCATTGATCAGTCGATCGGTAGTCTCCTCCAGCTTGGGACTTGGAGTCGTACTGGGACTGGTACTGCCATCAAATACAACCTCATCGCTAGGCGTGGTGTCGCCGGGGCTCTGAAGAATGAAAAAATGGCTTTATGAATTAAGATTAAAAAAGCTAAAAAAAAAAAAAAAAACCCACCTCGCCGAGAATCCCTGGCGGCGTTCCTGCCAAAAACAGCAACAATATTATGGGCCATTTTGGCCACATTTTGGCGCAGATTAATTTCAACTGAAGCCCCACCGGCCCATGAATTCCATTTAAATACTCCCAGAAAATGAGCATGTTCCATGCTATAAGTCTTGACCAAAAAATAAGACGTTCCGGTACGTGATCTATAACCAGATATAACCATACAGATGTCTCATCCACACGAATCTCCAGCGATCTTGATGCGTCAGTCGATGTTGAGAGAGAGCTTCCAGGGTCACTTTGAATTATTTAGCTCTACTCAATGGGCTCGGACTCGATCTGGGGCTGGGGCTGGTGCTCTGTCTTCTGGGTTACCGGATTAATATTTTCTTTTTCTGGATTTTCTGGATATGTATACATAGTATGTATTACATATGTACATAGTATGTGCCATCAGTGGCATAATGTAATACATGGCTACCTCGCCGAAAGGCAAGAGTTTATCGAACACACAGAAGAGTTTACACTGAGACACATTCAGAGACTAACAAAAACCAAGAGCTTGAAAAATGCACAAGTCTAAGTTAGTTTTATTAATTAAATATACATTTAATCAATTTTAAGTTAAGTAGACAATAAGGTGGATGGGTTTTTTATTCAAAATTTATGCAGCGTTTTGTATTCTTTTTTATTGTATTTAAAAATTTTTTTTTTAAATTTATTTCGTTTAACTGGGTTTTGGTGTTACATATTTTCGAGGCAATCCACTAAAAAAAACATCCGTTTTATTTTATATGGAATCTTTTACTCAGTTAAAATCTCAAATTAATTTAAAATATTAGAAACGAAGACAATTTGTTAATATTAAGTAATAGTAATAATAATTAATAATTCTTGTGACTAGTGCTTTAATTATAAGTGTAAACTTGTTGCACTAGGATAAGAACTTAATAAAAATAAAATTAAAAATTAAATAAATATTTATTTGATTTATTTGTTTTACTTTCCATTTTCGATTGACTGAAAGTATTTAGTTGACATTAAGAGACCATTGACCATTCAATATGTACATAAATCTAGTACAGAGCTTAACAACAATATGTACATTTTTCTATGGGACAAAGTCAATTATTATAATTGTTAGTCGATGCATCTGAAACCCATTTGGTTGTACACACATACCTATTATGTAAATACTACATAGTTCTTATTCTCTTTTGTTAGCACGAAGAGTTGTCTGTTTTTTCCGCTATTCACAATAAATACTTTTTTCTTTTATATGTATACAAAATCGCAAGAATTCGGCGGTTGCTGAATGATCTGGCTTTTTAGGTTCCATCTAGACCAACTATGCCATTGACAGATCGTGATAAATGTGTAGGGTTGTACACGTTTTAATAAATTTG
Source organism: Drosophila mayri (assembly GCA_008042485.1). NCBI lineage: Eukaryota > Metazoa > Arthropoda > Insecta > Diptera > Drosophilidae > Drosophila > Drosophila mayri. Next base: position 21,847 of record VNJN01002006.1, on the reverse strand, counting down.
AAAAATACATTTTTACCAAAATACATTGTGCAAACACAACCTTTTTGTAAATAAAACAATAATGCATTAAAAGTGTTATTGTAATGAATATTCGATATTTACTTGCAGAGCGTATTTAAATTTCTGCTTAGTTGTAATATCTTAATATGTATATTATTTCCGATCAGCATCTATTGACAGACAATTGGATGAAGGGAAGGATGAGCGCCTAGCCATGCATTAAGCTCTCTGTCCTATCATCCATTTGTCTGTCAATTGAAGGTAACAACATGCATGAGCATGAGCTATCTGAAAGCGTTTCTACTTAAACACATCATTATTTATATAATTTGAAAACACTGACAGAAAAATTCGATTTTGCTGATATAGTCTGTAGCTGTAGTTTACATCAAGATAATAATATTACAATATTAAATAATCTATAATTATTGCCAACACATTTATATATATACATATATGCATATGTTCAAGAGATGGTGGGGCATACTTTTAGAGGATCGCGATTCGTGATCCCCAACTCCATCTCCAATCCCAAACGATACCCAAATCCAAAATGATCAAAACAATCTGGTTTCTGATCAAGCAAACAAACACTTTATTAAACTTTCAAAATGGGGCCAGCACAAAGCGGAAGACGTAGTAAACAGAAATTGAGGTTGGGACTTGGACTTGGACTGTTAAGATATAAGCGGGGACGGGGACGGAGCACCAGAAGCTCGTCATGCTCCACTGGCCCACTTTTTGAGCCGCACTTAGAGCCGAGCTCAGCAGATTGGGCTTGGATGGGCGAGACCTCTCTCAGTAGCTGTCGCAGCTGCAAAGAGAAGAAAGACGAAGTGATTGATGAATAAAAAAAAAAATAAAAATAACGCCGCAATCTTTTTCAATTTATTTTCTATATTCTGTTCTGCCTTTTTAAGTTTTTTTTTTTTTTTGTTTTCTGTTTTTTGGCTTTTTGTTTTTTATTTTTGGTTTCCTAACTAAAGTTTACTACATCTAAGGGCTGCAGGTCACAAGCTCCGGTCCTGTCTAGAACCAGGCCCTCAGGTAATCCGTAATGGGCGGCGCATTGTAGGTGTCTACACTGTAGCCGTTCTGGGTGTGGCTATTATAGCCATAAGTCTTCGCCGGCCGCGTGGAGTAGTCCGCACTGAGGGCATGTTCCGGCTCCGTGGCCGAGTCGAAGCCCCAGCCGCCCAGGCGACCGTCAATGAGCTTCTTGAGGAAGTCTGTCGTCTGTTGTTTCTGCCCTGGCTCCGGATCGACCAGGCTGCCTCCCCTCTCGGTCGCCGTGTAGCTGTAGTCCGGATGGCTATACACAATGCCGGAGATTATGTGGTCAAGCTGTGAGTCCGACACATGCTCCACGGGATAGCCGCCGCCGGAGCCGAGCCCCAAAAGCGGAGCTCCGCCATACGAGCGGCGCGTCACCGCCTCCAGATCCCCGGCGAATTGCAGAGGTGTGGAGTTGTGCACCAGCGGATCCGGCACCGAGGTGGTGGACAACAGCGTTCTCAGATGCGAATCATCGACAAACTTGTAGTCCGTCTCGCGTCCGTCGGGGTGCAACAGCGGCGATGGAATCTGAAGCACAGGATAGTAGCTAAAGGGAGCGGCCCTCTTTGCCGGAATCGAGTTCGGCTGCTGCTCTTCAAGTGGCACCTCGGTGGGCGTGGTCTCCGCTGCTGGTACTTCTGTTGGAATCGCTGGTTCTGGCCCTGACTGTGGATCTGGAGGCGGGGCCAATGCGGTCATTGCTCCGCAGCCCATCTGGCACTGCCCCGGCTTGAATTCCGGATTCAGAGTCTCCGGCATAAATTGAATTATCTCGGGGGCCGTGAGATCAATCTGAGAGCGCTCCTGCTCTATGAGATCGAACTCGCCCTTAATGTCACGCTTTCGCAGGCGATGACCTACTCCCGGCCAGGTAGGCGGCGTCTTTTTGGTTTTCCGCTTGGACTTAATAGCTGCTGTTGGGGACTCCACGGCCAGAAGACCGAAGAGGCTGAGCTTCTGCTGCTGGGCTGCTAGATCCTTGTGATACAACTTGACGAAGCGCGGTGGACGCTCCTGCAGCTGCTGCTGGCGCATGAGCCGCCGGCGGAGGAGGGAACCAGGTGGCCGGAGATCCCTACGCCGGCGTATCGCATTCGGCGATCTGGCCGGTGGAGCTACGTACCTGGACTTCTGGCTGGAACAGTTTGAGCAGCTGCATAACGACTTGTTCTTTGCCTGGCAATCTGGATTAGACAAAGGAGAGTGGTTAGAAAGATAGACTCTGGTATCCGAGTCTGGATGCACCTACCGCCCTTGTTGATCGTGACCCGGTCTACCTTGGCATAGAGCTTGGCAGGATTGGGCTTGGGCGGTGCTGGTGTGCGCGGCTGCTCCACGGTGAAGTCGAAGCTGTAGCTGATCTTGGCCTTTGTCTGTACGGGCTTCTCCACGCGGTAGCCGATGTCGCTGCTAGCGTACTTCTTTGGCTTGGGTGGATTGGGAACGTTCAGTTGGTAGCCCAACTGGGTGGGGCAGGCGCAGCCCTCGTCGCCCGTGTACACGACCTCGACGGGAGCCGCTCGTAGTGGCGAGACGTAAAGAACGAGAACGAGGAGAAGGCCCAGGCCCATGCCCAGAGCGTTGGTGGAAAGTCGCATTTCGGATGGAATCGGATTGATCTGCTCGGTTGCCCGCCTTGGTGGCTACTAGCCGCAGCATGCCCCGTTGCATTCTTTATATTGCATCACCGAGAGTGGCATCCACGGCACGGGCATGGGCTCGGGCACGGGTCATCGGCAATCTCTCACGCAGCTCCGGACCCCAATGTACTTGACTTCGAACAAGGTTTTCTTCGCCGCCGGAGACTCTGGATAGAGGCGGAGATAGGGGAAGCGGGCGACAGATTCGCCGGCAGACTTTGTTATTGTTTTCACTGACCGCTGACCTTTTCCAAAAATAGTTCGCCCTGGGTCGTGTTTTCTGTCAAAAGTCATGTTCCCGTTCGCAGCTTTCTTTTGTGTCTCAAAGACTCTCCAAGACTCCAAAGATGCAAACATCAAAAGCTACAGTCAAGCTTCGTATAAAGTAGCTGCTGAACAAACACAATGGATTCGAAGCTGAACACTGAGAAAACACATTTCTAAAGTACAGCCCGTTATACATACATATATGTATATCTATTTTATATATAAATATTTTATAATAATAATGTTTATATTTAATCGAAGTTAAAACGGGCAATGTTCTTAAAAATTACAATAATACTTTGTGCTGACCTATGTTTTCAGAGCTTTCAGTACCGCGCCGTTCACTACCTTCGTATTATATATTATACAATGGTTGCCAATGAAATCAAAATATTTTTTAGAGATTTTTTGAAAACATTAAAATTGTTTAATAAAATAAAAATTCGGATATGATATATAAAATATATATAATATACATATATTATAAAATAAATGATTTTAAAAAATCATTTATTTTATTTACAAATTTAAAATGTTGTATATGAAACTATTAAAATGGTTGTGATATTTATTTATATTTATTTAAAATATACCATATATTAATGTGATATAAAAAGTGTTAACTATATTATTGCGAAAGTTTTGAAACGATGTATATTTCGTTTGTCTTAGGCATGTTTCGCTGTATTTAAATACCTAATTAATGCAAAACATTAAATGGTGGGAATAATTCGTGAAGAAAGTCTGATGACTTTAAGATATCATATTCTATGCAATGTTATATTCAATACACTTGACGACTTATGTATGTATGTACGTCTTCAGCTTGCCATAGCAATTATAATATTTATAATACTTTTTGTGACACTTACCTTGCAAGACATGAACGAGTAAGCGTAGTATGACGTCTAATATATGGTGTCAGCACTTTCTGCTTTTTTTGGCGCTAAAGAAACGTGTTAAATCATGGAAAATAATCGCTGGAGATCGTTCCAGATATGGTTAATAATATAATACAGGATGACGATCCAGAAACAAACTAGGCAATGAGGAAGACTCATTTGGTTTGCTAAATAACCCTGACTCCTTGTGAAAGTCTGAATAAGTAATATTAATTCTCAAACCTTATATCCTCCTGTGTAAAAAGTATAACAAGAAAGATTTGTTATTCTCTTTAAAAATATATTATTTAAGATCTAACTTAGAAAGACATCATCCACTGACTCCTTGGCATATATATGTACATATTTACAAGCAAAGGGATCGGTATTCGATAGTTTAGTAGTAGCTTTCCTCGGTGTCCTCGCGCTTGGCCTTTCGGTATGAGGTGATCCTGCCGGGCTTAAAACCGCAGTCCACGGACACCTTGCCGGCAACCTTGCCCTTGTAAGCTTTGTAGCCGGAGCCGGTGATCCGCTTGAACTTTGGATTCTTGAACTGCTCGGTGATGTAGCCCAGCTGCTTGTAAGTGAGCTGCGGGGTCTCCTCGTCGTCGTCGGCTGTTTGCTCCTGCTCCTCCTCCTCGGCGTACTCCTCCTCCTCCTCTGGCTTCGCGCTGTAGGTGCGCTTCTTCAGCGTAATCACGTCGCTCTTGAGCTTGAACAGATTCTCTTCGGGCACGTTGGAGAACGTCACCTTCTTCTCACCGTCCACTGGCTTCTGGGCAAATCCGTAGGCCAACTTGGCCTCGGGCACATTGATGGCCTTACCAGCCTGGGCGGCCAAGCTCACGCTAATGGGATCCGCTGCGGGACTATTGTCCTGTTTCTTATCCGTCGCATAGGCGACTCTGAAAGGAATAATCCGTCTAGTTCCTTGGAATCTATGCTTAAATTAGGAAAATGTGGTCTCAACTCACTTGCCGTACGCATATCCAGAGCTGGAGCTGGAATCGGAGGCGTAGGTGCTATCGGCGACCTGCTGGCACGAGCAGGTGGGCTTGCACGGCGTAGTCTGTGCGGAGAGGAGTAGAGTTCGGGTGAGTTGGGTTTCGGGTATCGTGAAAAGGTATCGAAATTGGTTTCTATCGCTTCGCATATGTAGCTCCGAAACTAAGGGAGCACGTACGCGACGATATGTATACGCCATGATGATGTAGCTCTGTAGCTAGCTATGTATGAAAATATAGATGTGGTGATGAATGTGGCGATGCGGTGACGCAGAGTTGGATGCAGATAATGCCGATGCCCGATGCGGAAATTGTTACTGCAGCTGTGGGGGATGACGATGGATGGATGCCTCGGCTACGGTTGCTGATTGCGCTGGAAACTAATGTTACTACTTCTGAGACCAATCTTTGTGGTATCTTTAAATGTGATCTGGATGGGTGAGAGTGTAACTTAATTAATAATTAAATAATAGTTACATGCTTGATTGAAAGTGTTTTTAACTTATGATAAATGTCTGATAAATACGCAGCATATTATGGGAAATATAACAAATTGTAAAGTAAAAATATTGTTTTTAAATAAGGAATTTTCTTGGTATTTCTATAAAAATATTGCTTTGAAAGCGTAAATAATAGTCGAGAGCATGTATATCTTTAAATTGACATAAAAGGTCAAGAAAAATAATCTACAATAACAATAATTTTATGATCAATTTCCTTTCTTTTGTATTAAAGGAAATGTATCCGGAAATAAGCTGCAACTATTAATTTACAAACATATTAATCACGGGGAAATAAGGATTATTTTGTCCTCTTGAAACACATATGTATGTATATGTATGTATAATAGTGTATAAATGGGTTTTTGGTTGGATTAGTCACGGAATGCATTTAATTAGAGGTGATAATGACGGCCCGTCGGCGATCTCTTGTAGCAGTCGATCCGCTCGAGCCTCTGCAGACGCTCGGACAGACGCTGTGCCGCCAGCGTCTTGGCTTCGATGGCGCCCTCGAGCATCCGACGGCCCAAAAGGTTATTGAAGGCGTGCATGTACTGGAACAGCTCACGTACTTTGCCGCATGTCTTCGGAAGCTGGGCGGGCTCGATCATCTGCTTGCTGCACCAGCAGTTGTCACCGATGGGCGATAGGTTGACATCGCTGGGCTCATAGTATCGGGGCTTTGGTCGCACCACCGACGCACCCTGACAGCTCTGGCAGAAGTCGGTTCCTTTCTCAGAGCACACGCAGGCGGCCATCAACTGTTTGGTAAAGAGAAATGCGGTTAGTTATATGTGACTCCACTTATTTTCTAATATTATATTTTATATTCTATATTTTATATTTGGCACATCACTTGAAAGGGTTTTAGTTTGTACAAACAAAAGATCATTATCCTTTTCTAACGGTCACAATCAGTCTCTCACTTAAACACTAGTAAGCCGCGCTTATGGCTTGCTTTTCTCTCTTACTTACCACTTGGATGCAGTGCATTCCCATGACCAGGCAGAAAAGAAGCTTGCAGGCTTGCATTTTGGGGTTACGTTGTTATTATCGAAACAATTGGAGTATCAAACCGGCCGTGTTCTCTGCTGCTTGTCGCTTGTTATAAGTGTGAACTGACTGTCGGAGCGGTCCACACGGCTTATATAACCGTGACATTACCCAGAAGATCACCGAAAGCTTGGCTGGCGTCTTCTCAGTGCATTAGGCGCTCTCTTCGAGGTAAATGAAATCTTCGCTCTGGTTTCGCTGTAACTGCAGTGTAACTGCAGCAGATTTAGGGTACTTTCGCCTCCCCCAGTGACCTTGGCAGATTGCGAGGGTCAGGTTTAGGTGCAGCCTGTCCCAAGAGCGCTTTCCCCAGCTACTGATCATGATGCTCTTTACGTGCCTGGGATGCACAAAGATGCAACCTGGTGGCGATAAGCAAAGCCCAAATCAAAGTAAACAGACAAACTAGCCGAATTCCACGAATTTTAGAAGATACGAAAGACGAAACATAACAATGAAATATAAGAGTTGCAACTAAGTTAAATTGCATCAAAATAATGATTTTTCCAGTCACTCATTGCGGACTCTGCTTAGTTATTTGGAGGGGCACAAATTTATAGATCAATTTATAAAGTCGAAATATTAATAATCATATACATACATATGTATAGTACACATGAACAGAAAAAAATATATTTACAAATAAAAAAAGAAAATCGCAAAGTCAGACAGAAGATCTCAGAATGTACATATGTAGGAAACCGCGATTAGCTCTGCGGATCCGTTCCCGATTCCGAAATAGGTCAGCGTCATCTCGAACGAATCTAAAAATGACCCGGGAATCGGGAGCAGACTCCAATGGAACAAAATTGGGCCATTAACCTAATTCGGGTTTGTTTTTCGCGGAATTTTAATCGCAACAACAGAACGTTGGGGAAAAACACAACTCGTCGTAGCACTTCCCTTTTGATCGATAAAGTTTTGGGATTTGTAATCGGAGTAATCGGAAATACATTCCCCGATAAAATCCCATATGACACATCGAAATGATCACGTTTTCAGCGGTATCTGGCTGCATGTGATGATGTAACTGATGTAAGTCCAGTTGTTTTGGTTAACCAGTGTAATCTTAATATTTCACACGTGTTTCTTTAATCGATAGCCCATCGTTAAATCTTTATTTTAATTATGAGTAAAACGGCTGGAGGCTATTATGTAATGAAAAATTAATTTGATTTCCATTTTTCTATAGAAGTTCAATTACTGACGGAGATAAGGAGGCTGTGACAGTATTTTTTGGAATCTGAAGGAACACTTTATGGTAGATTATAGTGTCGGTCATAAAATGTAAATTATTAGAAATGTATTCAATTTTTTCAAGGTATTACTTTTTTCTTATATTAATATTATTGTTTTCAAACAGGCTGTTTACAACAATTTAAAGACCTTGACAAACAGCCATATAAGACGAACTTTCGTAGCCTAAAAGATCACGATCGATCAGCATTCGGACTCATGTCCAAGCAGTGCTGAGATTCAAAGGGGCTTGTGGAAGTTTAAGACCCTCATTTCTCGAAAATGTTTGGTAAAATCTTAAAAATAATTATAGGAAATGGAAATCTAAAAAAAAAAAATCAATTATATAGGATTTAAAATCATAAATAAAATCAATTATATATGTTGTAACATCCTATGAAATTGCTTTTTTTAAAGATTTCTATTAGGGATAGTTATTAAAGCCTGTTTAAAAAAAATTTATAATTCCGATAACTAATATAATACAACTTATTTATAAAAGAATACAATTATTTCAATTTTTTCCAACTAATATTATTAAAACTTATTTCTAAAATTACAAAATTTTCATTTATTAGTTGAGAAGCCTATAAAAGCTATTTTTACCTGATGAATATCCCTCCAGTATGGCATCCGAAGTGTCACTCGCCCCTGTTCTGCGGATCTGGTTTACGTTGCCCAAAACCTAAACTCAAAATCCCCAATTCCAAATGGGTAATGGCCCGGCAACAGGCCCAGACAGATGATGATCCCAACCTTATCAGGGGCTGAGTTGTATAAAAGGCATGTAGTGACATCCCCATGTACGGAATAGATCGCAAGTATATAGAAATATATATGTACATATACACTTGAAGCTTATCAATCACTAACATAGTCCAGCTAGCGAAGACCGCAAAAATCTCCAACTCAGTACAGTCGTTCAGCTCAAAGTGTTTGCAAGTAAAACCCCAAACAAACCAAAAAATTAAAACTCAGGATGGCAGCAAAGAGAATGGATTTAAATAGACGCACCTTTTTGGTGTTGAGCGGCAGCTCGAATCCTTTGGGCCAGTCCCTGGCCCTGGAGTTCTGTAAGCGCCTGGCCACCGGCTCCATGGCCCTGATCCTGGACGAGAATAAGCAGCAGTTGGCTCAACTGGAGGAGTACCTGCAGCGTGAACTAAAGCCTGAAACGATTAAAGTGAGGATGGGAAAATTAGATGCAAACCACTTAAATGGCGGGGATATTATGGAGCAGGCTTTGGCGGCGGCTGGCGACAAGTTCGAGCGGACAATTATAATCCACAACGAGGGCGAGGCGGCCACCAAGGTGCTGCTGGAGCCGCAAACCACTCAGGAATGGAAGAGCTACGTCCAACAGCAACTTTATGCACCCGTGGCCCTCAACCAACGGTGGCTGCAGTCAAAGAGCTTGGCGCAGGTAGAGAAACTGGCCGTTAATGTGAGTTCTTCGCTGATGATTCGTCCGATGATCCATGCTGGACTGCTCTGCTCCTGCAAGCGGGCCAGGGACATGTACTTCCGGGCCATGGCCGCGGAGGAATCGCGGTCCGGAGTCCATGTGCTCAGCTTCACACCTGGACTGTTCTCCACCCATCAGATGCAGTGCGATGTCAACGGCAACGAGATCAATCCCGAGGACCTGGTCGCTTCGAAGCAGCTGCTCCAGCTGCCTAGGATCCAACCGCTGCAGGCTACCCTCAAGCTGATCAACATTCTGGAGGAGATCTCCTTTGTGTCCGGTCACGACGTCGACTACTACGACACCTTTGTTTTATGAGTAGCATCGAGGCGGTGGGCTGGGTCCCTGCCGGACTTTATTCTGAACTTGGCTAACGATTTGGATGCTGTTTTTGAAATGATTGCTCGAGAAACCCTACAAAATAAACTCTGGCTGCACACCCTGGTCCTGATTCTGAAAGTGCTTCTCCTCGAAGAGAATGCACACGAAAAGGAAAATGAAATCAAAACTGATATTTTTATTTATTTTTACAAGGGGGGAAACGGAGAATCAAACCAAGTTTATCTGGCACTTTTTCAGTTTTTATGTTAGGCAGATTGTTTGAAAATCAAAAATGAAAATCAATGTGTTTCTCAAGAAAAAATTAAAGAGCGCAATGGTTTCCTGAGAAAACTTTAATTTAATAATATTTAAATAATTTCACTAAATTTTTATAGCATATACTTTTTCTATAGGGCTTTAAGCTGCAAAAAATCATGAAATACACATATATATATATATATATATATGTTATATGTATATTATTCTTCGAAACTGAGATCCCTAGCAGCATATGACAATCGTTTATTAACCTCAGATTTTCTTCCTCATGTTATGAATCAGCTTATGTCTATTAGATTTTATATATATAATATATATAATTGATTATATAGTCCCGTTAAAAGTAAATAAGTTGCGAAGAGAATGAGCTTCCAGACAGCGATGTCGATAAGGGAGATCGGACCGGAGATCGCAAATTCTACGGAAGACACGTGTCCATTTACAATTGTGCGGGGGGTAATTGTATATTAGGTTGTCAAATATCTCCCTTCCGCCTTTTTGTCTTTTGAACTTCGCGGCTATGTGCAAAGCGCTACAGAGCTCGTATCTGGCCATAGTATACATCATTTGAAAGGTCTTGACATACCCTACAAAACGACGCTATGCATGATTAGTTTGGATATTTCGTTCAGCAGTTATAGGCGCGTAAACATGGAGTTCACTAACGCCGAAATTCGCGCCATTTTAAAGTTTTCCTTCGTTAAAGGCAAATCCGCTAGAGAAACGTTCCGTGGTGGTTAATGTTGTTTTGGGGGATGGTACTCAATCACTTCGAACCGCGGAGGCATGGTTTCGACGATTGACGGCCAGGAAGGTTTTGCTGTGTGTTTGGTGGGATTGGAAGGGAATCATGCACTATGAGCTGCACACTTCGTTGATGACTCGTCAGAAGCTACGGGAGCTCGGATGGGAGGTTTTTTTGCATCCACCATATAGCCCGGACATAGCGCCAAGTGATTCCTGTCCATAACGAACGACCTTGGTGGTGTAAAGTTGGACTCAAAAGAGGCTTGTGAAAAGTGGCTGTCTGAGTTCTTCGCAAATAGGGAGGGGGGCTTCTACGAGGGAGGTATTATGAAGTTGCCGTCTAGATGGAAACAGATTAACGAACAAAACGGCGCATATTTGACCTAAATCCGATCACTGTAACCTTTTTTATAAAGCATTGAATAAAGAGCAAAAAAGCGGAAGGGAGATATTTGACAACCTAATATATACTTTTAAAATATTATAATTTTTATTAAAAGCACTGTTGCTGGGCCGGCATCGCAAATGCGACCCGGCATGCGAAGCAATCTTCTGGGCTGGAATGCAGCTTTTCAATGCAAGGCAACTTTTTGATTTAGCCAAGCCACTTTTTATTGAATGAAATATTTCGTTACTATTAAAATTCATTAACGGATTGACAAAATACTATGGCGATGACATTTCAGCATCTCCGGTAGTGAGCGAATCCCCGTGTACATCTCAATCTTGTTGCCGTCCTCGACCCAGAGCAGCGTGGGATATCCCTTATTGGTGCAGTCCATCTTCGAGATGGTAACGCTGGGCACCTGCACCAGCTCCTTGGCCAAGTTATCACAAGTGGGAGCCAAGAGATGACAATAGGCGCACCAAGAAAAATAGAACTTTTTGTCTTCAATCAAATGACAATTTCTGTATGTGAATTTGTACAGCTTTTAGAAAGGGACATTGCCTTTTGTTTAAAAACAAAAGAGATCCTTTATTTATATAAAATTCTTGGCATGAAAATCAATAGGACTTGTTACACCATTAATATAATTGTATTTTATAACCATTATCGTAACAGGCAGAAGAAGGATTCTTTGACCGCAATTAGAAAATATGTCTTAAAATCATTTTGATTTCAAATATATTTTTATATGTCTTTCATACTTTACTTTAATAATAAAATCGGATAAATCGTTTCGAAGGGTCCTGAAGGTAAAAATCGATGTGCTTTAGCCTGGATATCCTTCTCCTATTTCTTACTTGTTTAATATATTTTTATACCCTTGCAGGGTATTATCCACATACATATGTATGTATCTAAAAATTTACGATCAACCGTTTTTCGACTTTTTCTTTATAAAAACCTATTATTCACTTTTACTAGCATATTTCCAGGACGAACTCTTTTTTATAGAGTCAGAGAATGCCATCGAAAAATCGTAATCTGATATGAAGTTCCTCCAGGTAGTAGTAGCACACCCTAGTTTATCACCGTCACTATGTAATTTTAATCGAGAATATATTACTCTAGTTGCAATACATTGTTGACGAGCTTCCATAATCAGGGGAATACATTTACTTACATATGTAGTTATTTAGTAATATAAAATATATTGACGATTTTTAAAGCTCTTAATAAGGGGAACCAAGACAGCAATTGACATAGATTTTAGAATTTTGAACTCGACAACAATGTTGTGCTATTGATTTCATAATCATTGAAATATAATCTGTAATGTTGCTATCAAAACCAAAAGATACTCTGAATATTTAGAATTGTTGTTGTAGTTTATTTTTATACCTGATACCCATAGGGTAAAACTTCGGTTACTTCAAGATTATTTAATTTTAAGTATATTTTAAAAATTTTATCAAAATCGGATAACGAATACCTATAGTTTTCATAGGAAAAATAGGAATATAGTGGCAATTTTGCCTATAATTGGATGGAAAATTAATTATAAAATCATTAAATGATTTTACATTTTCTTTTTACATTGTATTATATCTAGTTGACTATACTCTATAGTTTTCAGTGGATTTTCATATGTTTGCATTAGTTTTAGGACATTTTTAATGATTTTAAGATGCAATTTTCATACAAAATTTTTAAATCAAAATTTTAAGAAATGTGGTCAAATGTGGTATCAGTGACTATATGCAATCGAAAGAGAATTAAATACTCTACAACACACACTAGGTTTCGAGGTGGGACTAGGTGGGATTCACTAGATTTACTTTTCCAAAAATAGGTTTTAAAAAAAAATTACATATTATGAAAGACAAATTTTAACGTCAAATTACAAAATCATAACAACAACTGAGGCCATTTAAATGTTTAAAATAAGTAATTCAAACATTTTTAAATATATTTCAGCCAAAAAAGTTTATAGTTTCGAATGTTTTTTCCGCGTTTTCATAATTTTAAAAAGTGCTTTGTTACGCACTTCTACTCTGCACATTTTCTTGTGAACAAACAGTTGACTTTAACAGCTTCGTGCGCGAAAGTGGCGCCACCTATGAAAAAATGGAAAATGCCACGTAGATGGTCACTCAATTTCAAATCCATCGATACCAAAATTAATTAATTTAAACTACTTTTAAAAAATGACTTTTGGCCAACTAAAGTGGTCGACTGGACCATAGTGCACTGCCTTGCTTTCGTGAGCCGATTACGCGAATCTCGAATCGAACTCAACTCTTTTTCGCTTGGAAGTCGCTGCCCGGTCCGACCTTGACATTGACTTCCTCGCTCGACGATTTCATGCATTCCAACATTAACCTAAAGGTATTATGATAAAGACCGCAATTTCTGCGATATTCTGCCGGCAGTTCAACCGCCGACATTAACGATGCGATTAATAAAACAGGCAATTAATTAAATAAAATCGTTAAGCAAGAGCCGGCGATAACCTTTTTCCATTCGATTTGAGCTTTAAGCGCGAGAAAGTGGGCTCCTGGAGTGAGGGGAGATTAAGAGGGGCTATAAAAACGGCTGTGATTGAGAGACAGAGAGAGAGAGAGGGAAAGAGAAAGGCATGGACGTAGTCTTAGGGGAATACTTCTCCTTTCGAAAATATGTCCTATCCTAAGACAATTCCCGACCTACATAAATCGAAACTTCAAATACAATGCAAACAGAAACATCTGTTAATATTTTTATTGTTTTCTTCAATATTCCATGGTAAAATATTAATAAATCAATGGAAATATCACTCACTCACTTCTCAAAACTTGAACCCCCGCCAGATCCAGTGTTTAAATCCCCTGTGAATCTTTCCCCAATACGCTCGTGGCCAAATAAAGTGAGCTTTGGTCAGCTGTGGAAAAGCTGTCGGAGTCAGGTAAAATCGAGTTAAAAAAATCAATTAAAGAAGGCAACCAACTGTTGCCGCTGGAACGTGTGTGTGGCAAATAGAAAGTAATTCAGTCAGATTGCTAGTACAGTTATGAATCTAAAGCAGCGAACTTTCCTGCTGGTGACCGGAGCCTCTCGTGGCATTGGTCGCGAGCTTGCCCAGCAACTCGCCGGACGGATCGAGGCCGAGGGATCCGTGGTCGTACTCTTAGGACGAAACCAGCCGTTGCTAAAGGAAGTCAAGGCGCAGATTTTGATCTCGAAGCCCAATCTTGCCGTGCACACATACTCCTTGGAGTTGGGCACTGCTACAACAGAGGATTTCACCAAGATCCTGGAGAGCGCCCGTGGCGAGGAGGCTTTTGAGCACGCCATTGTGATCCATAATGCCGGAACTGTGGGAGACACCTCCAAGCGAGCCAAGGAGATTGGGGACACACTCTTCCTGCAGCAGTATTACCATACCAATGTTTTCTCCGCCATTGCCCTCAACTGCGAGTTCATGCGGCTTTTTCAGGGCATACCCAAGTTGGTGGTTAATCTAAGCACTCTGGCGGCCATCGCACCGATATCTTCGATGGCCCACTATTGTACCGTAAAGGCTGCCCGTGAGATGTATTTCCGCGTGTTGGCCACTGAGGAAGCAGCACCGGACACTTTGGTGTTGAACTATGCCCCGGGCGTTATTGACACCCAGATGACCGTGCAAGTGCAGCGCGAAGCCCATGATCCGGCCGTAGTTGCAATGTTCCGAGAGCAACGGGAGGGTAAAACAATGCTGACCCCAACTCAAACCACGGAGCGTTTCATCCAGGTTCTGGAAGCCCAGAAGTTCAAGTCTGGGGATCATGTTGACTACAGGGACGAAGCATTTTAGATATAAGGAATAGATTTGGTAATGGGCATTTTATTTAACCTATAATAAATTTACTGCAGCTTAATTCAAGCTCGATTTTGTACAATTTAAAGAGGAGGAATTAAGTCTGGTTTTATTGTGCATTTATTTTAGAATTTTAGATCATTTTTCTATATCTCCTCCCACACGTAATTTGTCTGTGTTAATAATGTAACAAAAAGACCTTCAATACTCGATAACGGATCTACTTAGAGCACGGTTATCTTTTTATCCGTCTTAATTGAAATGAAGAGTGTGCAAACAATTGGAAAGTAGGTTTTTCGACCAACGAATAGGAATTTATTTAATTTAACTTAGATTGAGGTATCACAAAATTAAATAGACATTGAACATTTCCTCTAGTTTCATTTCAATGACTACAGCAAAAAAAAGTTTAATCAAAGTTTTTATGATATATCAAGAAAAATTAAGATAACTTTTTTTTTTTATTATTTTTAGGTATCTTACATTGAATCCAGGAATTCGAGAAGGAATATTTTTTAAAAGAAATCCGCTGCACTGCGTCGCTTGGTAGGTATCTTGAGCAGATCGTCGGTAAGGGTGGAGCCCGTATCGATGGGCGTGCTCCTGGCTGGAGTGCCGATCTTTCCAGGCATTTGTTTGGGCGGCCCCAGCAGAGTTGTGCCCTTCACAACGCCTGGTGTAACCTTACGCTTTCGGGCGTTCAGGGGCGATGGTGTGTGTGATATGACGGGCGTTCCGCGGAGACCCAATTTCCCAGTGGCCAAGCGCTGGGCTGCCGGCGACATACTCGCCAGGCGATCCATATTGGAGCGTATCAGTGGAGATCCAATATTCCGACGCGCAGTGTCCAGAGCCATCTGTTTTTGGTTGCGCAACTTTTCGCTGACCTTTTCGGCCAAGGCTATGGCTATGTTTTCGCGCCGGGAGTTCTCATTGATCCGAAAGGAAGGTCCCTGCGTGGGACGTAGTGGCGTGTCGCCGCCATCTAAGCGGAAGGGAGTGCCATCGATCTCGCCCCACGTCATGATGGGTGAGAAAGCCTCGCCGGGCCGAGGCGATGGTGAGCGCAGTAGATCAAAGCCTCGTATCCGCGGTATGGCTATGGCTTCACTAATCCCAGCAGCTGAAGCCTCATCCGCCTTCTTGATATCATTCTCCCTGTGCTGAGCCTCTTCCGGAAGCCTAGTAGCCACGTGATGAATGCTTTGCTTCCGCTCCGCAGCCTGGACACGCTCCTCTTCGGTGAACTCTACGCCGTCCGGCACATACATTATTGAGTTCATGTTGGTGTACTTCCAGGTCTCAATTTTTCTGAGAGGATCGGGCTCCTCGAACTGTTTCTCTATACTGGGCAGCATCAGGGCCTGTTGCAGCTGCTCCGCGGACAGTTTCTCATGGCTGTACAGTAGTGCATACTTCTGGCGCAGCTTCGCTTCAGCGGTTTCGATGATCTCCTGGAAACTGTGGTTATCCTCACTTGTGTAGTTCTGCAGGAAGGCGTCAAGTGAGAGTTTTGAGGTGCTGCTTGCTCCGCCTTCTGCATCGCATTTTTCAGAACCGGCTGTGGAGCGAGGAGTGCCTGTTCGTTGCGAAGGTGGCAATGGAGTGGCGTTGCCGTTGGCCTGGCTCACTGGCGTCTCAAAAGTGGCTGGAGACATGGCTGATGGAAATTATGCTTGTTAGTTTAATCACTATGTCGTTATCGCTTTAATGCTCACCATTATTGCGATGATTCTGGCGTTTGGTGCTCCTTCCCGTACCGGGAATCTTGCCTAAACTGTAGCGCTCTCGGATCTCGGCCATCTGAACGAAATCCTTGCGTGACTCCGCGTCCAGGTAATCGTTTTGCGCACGCAGTTTCTCTAGATCCGGGAAGAAATCGCGCTGGATAATCTTTGACATCTCCTCGATGTACTTCTCCTCTGTGAGTATCTGGGGCTTGTTTTTGCGACGCACTATGTCCGTTGGCTTCTTGAACTCCGTTAGCGCTGTGTTTTGGACGCGAGCCATCTCCATCGCCAGGCTGCCGGGAGTCGCCGGGGTTCCGGGTGTTGCGGGCGTTCGAGGCGTCTGGTTCATGGTCAGATTTTTTCTTTAAAAATATTATCTGGGTTTGTTTTTAGTTAAACTTGCATCACTTGTTTTTATGAAATTGCAATCATAGGTGTAAGAGATGGCAGAAAAATAAATGTAATATCGATAGATCGACATTTGTAATCAATGCCTATTTTTTAATATGAATATTTTTAAGTAAATAGATAATATACAATTATAATTGTCATACAAATAACCAAATAATTATATTTAGACTGAAGAATTATGAAACTAAGAATTAAGGAAAATGTATTTTAATATAGTCAATATATCATAATTAGTGCCAGTAAAGATCTGGCAAGGAGCACACGATTAAAAGTTATCGGCCGCTGTGGAACTTATTCAATAGGAGCGTAGTTTTAAAATCATAAATAATCATGAACAATAAATATACATTATTCGATTTCACAAGAAAAGTAGTTGTGCTAGAGTAATTATAAAAAAGCAAGTAAATTATATAAACATAAATTTCTGGCAGCAATCCTTTTTTTTGTTCTGTCACACTTTATAAATTTATATGACTTATTAAAAATAGAATTTAAGGATTTAAAATTGTGCAATTTTGATCAATTACTAACATATACCAAAATAGATAAAAAATATAAAGATAAAGAATTAAAATTAAAATTAACACCGAAATTCTGTAATAATAATTAGTGGCCAAATCTCGAACATGATGAAAATGGTTTGAAAATCGGCTAAGTTATGGTTTTTTTTTTAAATTTTTCTGATTTTTTCTATGGCAGCTATAGGATATAGTTGGCTCATTTTAATGAAATTTATACTGAAATTTTGAAATAATATTATATGGCCAAATTTCAAGTTTGGTGCAAATATCTTGAAAACTGACAAAGTTATGGATTTTTCTTTTATTTTCCTGATTGTTCCTATGGAAGCTATATCGTCGACCGACTTTCATGAAATTAAAATCGAAATTCAGGAATAATATAAAATGGCCAAATCTCAACTATGATGAAAATATGTTGAAAACTGACAGTTATAATTTTTTTTTTTTCGAAAAATTTTACGATTGTTCCTATGGCAGCTATATGATATAGTCGTCCGATCCGGCGCGTTCCGACATATGTAGGAGTGCGAGTATATAGAAGGCTAACTGCAAAGTTTCGTTCAGATAGCTTCAAAATTGAGGGACTAGTTTGCGTATAATCGGACAGACGGACATGGCTAGATCGACTCGGTTGTTCATCCTGATCAAGAATATATATACTTTATAGGGTCGGAGATGTCTCCTTCACTGCGTTGCAAACTTCTGACTGAAATTATAATACCCTGCAAGGGTATAAATATTGTTACGACTTACCACTGAATCACTGGTCGTAGGTTTCAGCAAGCTGTATCTTATCGGCTGTGTTACCCATGCCTCGGACCCAATCAGCAAGCTCACAGCAAGCTCCGAATCCCGCCCCGTAACACACCTGGCTAGAGCTGGTGCACACAGTACGCTGGTTTTTCCTTCAGTCGAGAGCCAACCTTCGTCGTTAGCCGGTCGCCGTGATTTTCACAAATTAAATATTTACCTCGCCTCCGAGATCGAGATAGAATTTTAGACATGAAGTACTACCTGTTGGTGATTGCAGCCGTGTCTTTTCTGACCTACATTAGTTGCGGTAAATCTTTGCCCTTTTCCAATTTTTTTTTTAATACCAAGTGTGTTTTTTTTTTATTTTTTTTTTTTTTTGTTAAATTTATAATTGTCCTAACGGTGTAGTGGATTATGTAAGAAGGTGCGGTAGTATCATGGACGTAAAAATAAATTCGAACAGCGGCATATCTTATCGATGGCCGATAGCTTATACATATAAGTCGTATATATAGAGGCCTTCAACGGTTTTAACTTGGCCTAAAATATTTTTTTTGTGTGTGTTCCAACAGCCGCCTAAGGACTAAATTATATTATAAATGTATTAATTATGGATAAAGATGGGAAAGAGGAGGCACTTTTCTTAAATCAATCCCGATTTAGCTCGAGTCAGCAAGTTTTTCTATATTTTGCTTATTTACTGGTTTTATGATTGATTTTTAAATTTATTTTTAATTAAAATAATTAAGTGGTGCAGGGATGCGACAAAAACAGAATGTTCAGTTAAATTACAGCTTTTGAATTTTCAGATTTTTGAACAAAAAGCAATAAAATACAATACAATTCGTGTACAATAATCTTTAAAATATTTGCACATTGTTAGTAATTGATAGGGTATAAAAAATATTTTAGAATTGCCAGAACGAAAATATAAAATTCTACAGCCATACGATAAATGAAATAACTGTTAATATTTAAAATATTAAAGCTGAACAAGAATTAATCTTGTAGATATTTTTCAATTTAATCAGTACACAACAATAAGTCTAACTTAAATCTAATATTAAAACTTTGGAGCTGTGCAATGATTAAGTAATGTGAGCCAATTAACTTCACCCTGCTCATAGTTTCCCAATACTCAAATTGTAAATTTACTTAACTTATCTCATGTGTGAAATATCTATAGGCCGTTGACTCATTTTGGTCCTATATACATATTTGCCGATAAGAATCGATTGCGGTAATATGAAAAAAGGTAAATAGATAACAAGTGTAGCGCAATACAGTGGGTGTCATTAACAGCTGCTAAAACAGATGAGAAAATTCAAAAAAAATCAAACCTGACTAAATATATACATACATAAAAAGTAATTTCCAATATGTTGGTAAGGAAAATACACGGGTTTTCTTTAATTTTGACAATGCCAAAGCTCGATTTCGTTTGTTGCTCTCAGATACAAGTACATACATACATATGTACATACCATATATGGACACTTGGAGATACAACGATAGTTCAAAGTTGGTTGTAAACGCAAAACATTAATTGTGTTCTAAAACTTCAAAGTAAATTTAAGACACCTAGACTAGATTTGGCTAAGCATATTTATAGTGGTCAAATACCCACGGAAGGCACTTTACAGGAATGTGAACCTTGAACACCGGATAAGTACCGGTATAGTACATTTTTGTTATTGGGAAAGCTGAATACAACCATTACTGTAATCTAATCAGGCTCCCCCGGCACCGTTCCCTTGACTCCATTCGCAGATGGCTGCATTCAGTGCAACTCGAAGACCAACGAACGCTGCGCCACCGATCCTTTAAGCCTGCTCAATCGCAACTGCTCTGACGGCTCCTCCAACTGCTATTCCCGCGTCCTGAGTAAGTGAATGCTTAATATTTAACTTTAAGCTAATTAGAAAGAGCTTTTTAAGTTTTAAGATACATTTTCAATGCTCCTTAGATGGCTATACTATCCGCGGATGTGCCGCCGATCTGGACAATGCCACTCGGTCAACGTGCAACAATGAGTTGGTGTGCCAAGTGTGTACCTTTAGTGAGGGCTGCAACCGCAATATATTCCCGCAAAGCCGTGCCCAATGCCTGCAATGCTCTGGCAACTCGACGTGGTCGGTGTGCGCCAACGAAACGTACAGCTTGGCCTCGATCTGCCCGATTTACAAGTTCGGCGATCAGTGCTATATCCGCAACAGCAACCGCACCGTGGACGGATCCTTCCAGCGCGGCTGCCTCACCTCGGCGCAGGCCAACAAACAGTGCGTCAAGGACGGAAACTGCTTCACCTGTGAGGGACGCGGCTGCAACTTCCTCGCCGCCAAAGACCCCCTCATTCCATTGGCCCGCGACTCTGCCGTTCAGGTGGCTCTCACGGTCTCCCTACTGATCGCCGGCCTCCTTGTAGCCGGTCGAGCCTAAAGACTGTCACTTGGGAACGACCACAGCTTCCTCCTGCCCCTTACTAATCTGCTGCCCCTGATCCATTTCTGTCGGCGGCCCGAGCATTAAACGTCATACATATTTTCCCCAGCAGCATTATACATTATTTGATAATATTTTTTTACTTGCTTTTGAACAAAAAGAATAAAGATGGAAGTTAAATGAGGAAGAAAATGAGTGGAAATGTCTTTTATCTAAGGAATATACAGTGATGGAAAAAATAATAGAAACGAATTTTCATTTTCGGTTTAAAGTCGTATTTTTAAGAAACAACGGGGTAATGAGTGGAAATTTTAATTTTATTTTGATCTATATACATCTATCTTACATACTAGAAAACAAATATGCATTTAACTTTATTCATTTAGCTTAAAAATTATACTTAAGTTCAAATTTATGCTTTTGACCTGGAAATAAAAATAGAAACGAAAGTACTAATCTTTATCCAAATCGACTAGTTTACCAAAATTGACCATGAAATGTTTTTAGTTTTAATATTTTATTGCTTTTTAATGGTTTTTTAAAACGGCAGCACTCCTACGAGGCATAGACTCCACCAGATTGGAGCACATTGGTGGCTCAATGGAGTACCACTCTTCCTGGGCCTATTCCCACAAATGCTACTTAA
This sequence comes from Drosophila mayri, assembly GCA_008042485.1. NCBI lineage: Eukaryota > Metazoa > Arthropoda > Insecta > Diptera > Drosophilidae > Drosophila > Drosophila mayri. The sequence goes on along the minus strand of VNJN01002006.1, from coordinate 669 downwards.
ATTTTTGGTTGAAAACCACTTAAACGTTTTTATAGAATGTCCCACAAATGTTTAAAAGGGTTTTCTACTATCCACTAGACAGACAAACAGGAGAAACGTGGCAGAAAGCGAGCAACTTCTACCAAATTTTACACGACCCTTACAAGGAAGTCGAGAAAGGAGCCAATCCTTTCGTCGAAGGATCTTAAAAACAACATAAACGTATCCGCCAGGAGTCGCACCATTAGCAACAGACTGATTGAGCACGATTTGAAAGCGCATTCAGCAAGGAGAGATCCTTTTATGAGCAAGAGGCATATCAAAAGGCGACTCTGCCTTGCCAAAGACCAAGAGACCTCCAAAACTGGAAAAATGTCCTTTGATCCGATGAAATAAAGTTTGATTTGGTTGGATCTGATGGTATACCAACCAAATCAAACTTTATTTCATCGGATCAAAGGACATTTTTCCAGTTTTGGAGGTCTCTTGGTCTTTGGCAAGGCAGAGTCGCCTTTTGATATGCCTCTTGCTCATAAAAGGATCTCTCCTTGCTGAATGCGCTTTCAAATCGTGCTCAATCAGTCTGTTGCTAATGGTGCGACTCCTGGCGGATACGTTTATGTTGTTTTTAAGATCCTTCGACGAAAGGATTGGCTCCTTTTTCGACTTCCTTGTAAGGGTCGTGTAAAA
>VNJN01001987.1:0-30316 GCA_008042485.1 Drosophila mayri | reverse complement strand
ATACGTTGGATTTTGCTTTCTTTCCGCAGAGTCTTTTTTAAAATTGCGGATCAGCTTCGATATTTCTTGACTGATTTCTTCCTGCAAGTCTAACGCCTCTGTGACTGCTTGCTCCTCCTTTCTAGACATATTGAAAATTGTTTTTGTTCCTGACCGTTGGGAGTATTTTATTTGCTTTGACAGCTGGATACGCTCCTATTCGCAACCGTGATGTGGTCGAAGGAAAACAACAAATGTTCAATAGACTTGGGGGATTTTTAGAATTTGGAGTTTCTAAAAAACGGATTTTAGTCAAAGTCGGAAAATCCCAAGAGTTACGGATTTTTCCTTTGTTGGTATTAAATAGGAAAATCCCAAGAGTTACGGATATTTCCTTTTGTTTTTAGATGTTGGAAAATCCCAAGAGTTACGGATATTTCCTTTTTTTTTTAGATGTTGGAAAATCCCAAGAGTTACGGATATTTCCTTTTTGATTAGGATGTTGGAAAATCCCAAGAGTTACGGATATTTCCTTTTTGATTCAGGATGTTGGAAAATCCCAAGAGTTACGGATATTTCCTTTTGTTTTTAGATGTTGGAAAATCCCAAGAGTTACGGATATTTCCTTTTTGATTAGGATGTTGGAAAATCCCAAGAGTTACGGATATTTCCTTTTGTTTTTAGATGTCGGAAAATCCCAAGAGTTACGGATTCTTCCTTTTGATTGAAAATTAGGAAGATCCCAAGAGTTACGGATTCTTTCCTATTGATTAGGATTTAGGAAGATCCCAAGAGTTACGGATTCTTCCTTTTGATTGAAAATTAGGAAGATCCCAAGAGTTACGGATTCTTCCTAATGACTAACGTCGGGTTGACGTGTTCGTTGGGGTCACCAAATTGCCTATACGGAGGCTTCGATGCCTGGCAGTTAGTGCATAAACTACTGCCTTTGATTGTCGCAACTAGCACTTGGAACTAGGTGGACGGTTTGGTTGGTTTTGGTTGGAGTTGAGTTGGGTGCATAAAGACACGGCGATGGTGTCGGTGTCATGAATAAAAGCTCTTGGTTGAGATAGAACTCTTACTGACTTTATTAATGAAAACTTAACAGTATATATAGGTACAAAATGCTTATGGTAACAAATATCGTATATCAAAATAATGTGGGTTACTGTGAATGTGGGTTACTGTGTATGTGGGTTACTGTCAGATATATGACCTGACAGTTATTGCTACTGTGTATGTTGGTTATTGCCAGCTATATGGCCTGACACTTATTGCTCTATTTTGTTGTCCGCCAGTTATGCATATTCGCTTGACCTGATAACTGATACTTTATTAACGACAAATGCATGTGGCTGCGACTGAAGAATTATTATGTCGAATTCTAAATGATATTCTTATGAGTAATGCTGCCGTGACTGAACAGGGTAAAAAAAGCAAAAGGGATAGGAATAAAACGAAACACTTTTACGAACATAAGAGGGACTAGCACAGACAAATAAACATGAAATAAATAAACAGAATGAACACGTTAGAAAATAATATTATTATTCTTCCTCTTCAAATCGACCCCTCACACCACACCGTGACCCCTCCTCCCCACCTCGGTCGCTGTTGGGTAATTACAGGCACTGATTTGGGGTTAAATTCCGGACGTGGATGCGGGAGGCGGCTGCGGGACTCTTTCCAGCCGTCTTACCCAGTCTCAGTATGCGCCACAGGGATTAGCCCGGGCGCCGCCGCTGGAAAATTACGAGTCAAGGGGCATATTTAGAGGATGGCGACGGCCCGCCGTTGGGATACCACGGCGGAGCCGCCGGGCCGCGGCAGCTCGGGCACGCCGGCGTCGCGGTTGTAGGTTCGCATTGCGGGCGCGGGAGCGGATTGCTGGGTCACCCCGGGCCTCTGCTCCAGTCTTTAGTGGGGTTCCGGCCGCTGGGAAACTCCAGGGCCGGTAGCGCGATTCCGCCCAGCGTGGGCAATCGGAAGCGGCAGTTATCTTGGTCAAAAACCACCTTTAAAAACCTCGCCAACCATGGCCCCTCCATTTTCTGGCGTTTTCCAAATATAAATTTAACTGGAAAGGGACTCTGGGCCGCTGATTTCATATCTCGGCCGTAGTGCATCCTTACAGTTTGGCGCCCGTAAACAGGGACCGTCAGGAAATGGGGAGACGTAAGAGTTCTTACTAGGGTGGATTAAAGCCCCACCAGCCGAACACACATACATACATACGGGTATGCATATGCAAACGACCAGAAACAGCCAGAAACTTCCAAATTTGCGACGCACATGCAGCCGCCGTAACGGCATCTTTTTTTTCGGGTAGCTAAAGAAGAGAAGGGGAAGAGGAGACAGCGATAGAAAATTCCATTCAAGGCAGAAAAATACAGTCTCGCCAAAACGGGCCGCGAATTGGGCATCGTAGTCAATAAGCAAAGTCAAAAAGTCACTGCCGACGCCGAAGTCGGCAGAGCAGAGAGAACCGTGCAGATCACGAGTTACGATTTTACATATATACATACACATACAATGATACTAATTTTCGCTCTTGGTTGCGCCGCCATCAGGGCGGGGACCAACTTATATACTTATATATATTAGGTTGTCAAATATCTCCCTTCCGCTTTTTTGCTCTTTAATCAATGCTTTAAAAAAAGTGTTACAGTGATCGGATTTAGTTCAAATATGCGCCGTTTTGTTCGATAATCTCTTTCCATCTAGACGGCAACTTCATAATACCTCCCTCGAAGAAGCCCCCCTCCTTATTTGCGAAGAACTCGGACAGCCACTTTTCACAAGCCTCTTTTGAGTTCAACTTTACACCACCAAGGGCGTTCGCCATGGACAGGAACAGGTGGTAATCACTTGGCGCTATGTCCGGGCTATATGGTGGATGCGATAAAACCTCCCATCCGAGCTCCCGTAGCTTCTGACGAGTCATCAACGAAGTGTGTGGCCTGGCGTTGTCCTGGTGGAACACTACACCCTTCCTGTTGGCCAATTCTGGACGCTTCTGGTCGATCGCCTGCTTCAAGCGGTCCAGTTGTTCGCAGTAGATGGTAGAATTAAGCGTCTGGCCATATGGGAGCAGCTCATAGTAGATGATATTTCACTGCACGCAATTCAAAAATAAGCGTAAGCACATTCAGCATTGTGGTCAGCGAAACGAAGGCTACATATGTTCGTTTTGGCAATATATCATATATTGACCATCAGAGCCCACCTGAGCCACTCCCAGAAACGGCAGCCAAGTAAGTCAGCTTGGAGGAACTGGGCGCCTTGCAACGCCAGTTGGCCAAATTAAAGGAGACCACCTGGAAAGATCCGCTCGTCACTCCTCAACATCATCAAGTAGCTGCCTATATGGCCTTAGCAATGTCAATGTCTTAGCCGGACGGTCAGCAAGTGGGCACCACGACAACGGATACCGTTACGCCGGAGACTCGGACTCAGGTAGAGCACGGAACAATCAGCACCAGAACCTACCCCACGGAGTTTTTCGTTCGACCTTAGTGAAGGTTGAACACCAGTTCAACGGCCGTGAGAATGTTCAGTCACGGCACCGTTTATTCATAAGCAATAATATTTAGAATAATACATAATAATTCTTCAGTCGCAGCAACATGCATTTATCGTCAATAAAGTATCACTTACCAGGTCAAGCGAATATGCGTAACATGCGGACATGAGGAAAATTAAATTGGGCAATAAGTGGCAAGTCGCTTATAGCTGGTAATAGCCACAGTTACAGTAACCCACTTTATTTGTTATACGACATTTTGTTAGCATAAGCATTTTTTACCTATATATACCTATACCTATACCTATATAATATACTTTTAAGTTTCATTAATAAAGTCAGTACGAGTTCTACCTCAACCAAGAGCTTTTATTCATGCATCAGAGGCTGTCGCCGTGTCTTCAGACCCTCATCCCTTCACCCAAACCAACCAAACCCTCCACCTAGTTCCAAGTGCTAGTTGCGACAACTTTATTCCATGCTTATTTAATTTCTTTGCTTTGTATTTTTATTTATTCCTTTATCTATCGTAATTTTTATTATTTATGTTAGGATGTAACCTTCCCTTTTGCCTTTTATCTTTTTGAGTTTATTAATTTATTAAATTCTTTTACTTTATTATTTATTTAATTTTGTTTATTACTATTATTATTTATTTTATTATTTATTCAATTTTTTTTATTTATTTAATATTTATTATTTAAATTATTGTTTATTTGCTTTGTTGGCTTTGTTTATTTTCCACGCGCTCGATTGTCTTAATAAATTCTCCCAGTGCCAGTTATTGAATTTTTTAAAATTTATTTTACTTTATTTCTCTCAGTGTATCCTTTTAATTCGTTTGCTTTATTAACTTCCTTTAGTTTATTTTATTTAATGGGTTCGTTTATTTCATTTAATAATTTTATTTCATTTATTTTATTCTGTTCATTTATTCCGTAATTTATTTTATTTGTTCATTTATTTCGTTTTATTTAATGCCTTGATTTATTTTATTTGTTCACTGTGCGCGGATCTGTATGGCCTCGTGGCCAAAGGGCTATTATTATTCTTTGTCTTATAGTCGCAGGATTCTTTGTTAAATTTCCAGGATTCTATACATTCGCGACGATTCGATTTTTTCTTGAATATATTTTCTTTCCGATGTGTGTTCGACGAAGGGTATTTTCTGAGTGTCATACCTTAATAGAAACCTGGGGCTAATGACAATAAGCCCGTTCCGTTGAATTGCACTGTGGAAGATATTCCTTTGCACACCACTTGAAGTTCTATGAGGCTGCGTGTGGCAAACATCCATCTATTTCGCTGATGCGTTGCCAACCACAAAAGCTCAGACTTTGACTGAGAGACCTCACAGATAGTTTCAGTTTTGTTATTGAACAATTGAAATTTGCACCGAAATTTCCACGCTAAATGTGGCTTGGTGGTTAAAACAAATGTGCTCGTCCTTTGGCAGCTCTATGCATTGGTTAAACTCGTCCTTAGTCAATCCCATGAATTGGTCTCTATGGGCATTGACGGCTATGATTTCGGTCTTTAGGCTAAATTGCTGCCAGCTTCCGGCCTTCCATGTTGGGATGGGCATGATGCTGAACACTTCCTGCTGTGTTACAGACACCAGCGGCAGTGATCTCTTGAAGATGACGTTGTTGCGCGTTGTAGCGCCTTCGGCATGCATCATTTTATAGAGTTGGACAATATTATCCGACGCCACTGGAAGCAGTTGATCCGGTGGAATGTGTTCCCGAATTTGATCTAATTGCTCCCTTAGTTGTTTGGGAGATACTAGCATCGGACTAATCGTTCGATGACGAACGTCAGTTAGGGCATTAGCTATTTCACTCTGCATTCGCTGCATTCCCATTGCCACCAGAGTTAGCTGAGCAGTCAGAATCATGAACGCTTGCCTCTTTCTTGATAAATCGCACCTATCTGGTACTCTAGCGTTTTGATCCGATCGTTGGTGGCTGAGCTGCTCTTTCTGACTACGTTTATAGTAGAGTCCGGAATTGATGTTTGATTCTTCAGGAGCATCATCAATACGTCTTCGTTAGACTTGACATTGTGTATCGTCTTGGACACGTCGTCGGCGTACCTTGAGTCCAGAGCGCCAAATAATGAATTTGCTACATTTCCGACTATGTCAAGTGGTGCTCTTCGTTGTCGGGAATGATTAATCAACTCATTTCCTGCTTGCAGTTCGCCATATACATGTTGAAAGTGTTCATATATTGACATTCATGCATTGACTTTTCGTAGCTCTGAACATTTGTGTTTTACTTCCGCTATCCCAGCAGCCAATATTTCCATGTCGTTCCAATATGGTTTTGAGATATAATACGCAATTATGTTTCATTCTGAGATTGCCATTCTGGAAGTGCCAAGTTCCCGGCTGACTTGCAAACGGAGTTATGTTTACCGATTGTCCCATTGCTAACGGCAGGATGAGTAGCATTGCCAGCACCGTTGGGAGGAGCGGGAAAGACTTCTTCTTCTTCTGCGTGGGGGTTTCTTCTGCCCGTGCTGCCTCCTCACCGGAGCTGTGTGGACGTTTTACGGCTACTTCTTCTTTTATCAATGGTGCCAAACGATTAACTGGTCGTTTGAACGTGCCTGATGCCGTTTTGACGTCTACTACGCGAACCTGATTATCCGTGCCCGGATAGGTTTTTATTATCCGCCCCATAGGCCAGCTCATTACCGGAACGTTATCTTCTTTTACTAGGACTAATAGCCCTTCTTTTACATTCTGGGCCATGGTCTTCCATTTCGTACGCATTTGTAGCTCTTGTAGGTATTCCATGGAACACTGATTCCAGAATGACTGTTTGAGCCTGGACACTAACTCCCATCTTTTCACCAGAGTTTTTCCGGGTGGGGCCAGATTCGCATCAGGAGGCGCTACTAGAGGTTCACCAATTGAAAAGTGACCTGGAGTGAGCGCTGATGTATCCGTGGGATCAGACAACATCGGAGTGAAGGGCCTTGAATTGAGTATCGCCTCGACTTCAATAATCACTGAGTTGAGTTTCTCAAACGTGAGCGATGATGTGGCTGTGACTGATACCAGTAGCCTTTTCGCTGGTTTCACCGCAGCTTCCCATAGGCCGCCAAATGATGGCGCTCGAGGCGGAATGAACTTGAACTCCACCTGCTGCTTACTGCATTGGTTTATGATCTTGGTCTGAGCCTGTTCTGTGAAGATTGTTTCTTCTAGCGCCTTTAGCTGGTTGTTGGCACCAACGAAATTCGTGGCGTTGTCGCAATGAATGGTCTTACACTTTCCACATCGACTTAAAAACCGCCGAAGAGCGGCGAGGAAAGCGTCTGTTGTCAGATCGCTTACCAATTCAAGATGCACTGCGCAGGTAACTTACCCATGATTTGCTGCAGCAATTTGGGTCGTGCCCTCGTGCATCTGACACAACTGTGGATGATGCTTCTGGCCATTGTCTTATCGTTTAGAATCCAGTTTTTCTGTCTGGCTAAGGCTCTCAACGATTGTGCGTCGCAATGCATGTTTTCTCTTTATGCATCTCTCGTAGCAGCATCTTCACAATTGGATCATTGTATGGGAGAAAGATTTGATGCTTTGCGGAATATGGCAGGTTAGATTCTTCCAACCTCCCTCCTACTCGGATGAGTCCGTCATTTCCGATTATTGGAGACAGCGAGATAATTGAACTTTTCTTGTCCACTGTCCTGTGGACGCGAAGCTGCTTATGCTCAGCACTGAATTCAATTTTTTGTATAGTGCTTAAGATGAGGGTCCTAGCATAAGTCGGTTCACCTACACTTAGCGTAGTTGTAGGGGACCGGTTCTGCTTGCGACAAAAACGCAGCATGTAAGCTACAATGCGTTATAACTTGTGAAAGGAGTTGTTGTGATTGGAACTGTATAGATCGCTTCCCAGTTGACCTTGACATGTTGGCAAGCTCACCTGCTTCACTCGTCGTTCTAAATCGCTGGGAGTGATGCTCGGTACCTTGGCCCATTTGTCCCGGGAACCGTGTAGGAATAGCGGTCCGAATAGCCAGAGGGTTTACTCTGCTAATCTGCTTGCCGCAATTCCTCTTGATAGGACATCAGCCGGGTTAGTCGCGGATGAAACATTTCGCCACTGAGATTGATGCGACACACTGGATTTTAGCGATCCGATTGGCCACAAACATGTGGTATGATACTGCGGAAACATTTGTCCAGGACAGGACTACAGTTGAATCAGACCAGAAGTACCCAGATGCCTTGTTTTCAGACTCTGTGGGTCAGTTCAGCTCCCAAAACTGCGGCACATAACTCTAGCCGCGGTAACGTCTCCTAAGCTGACGGCGCAACTCTTGACTTTCAGCACAGCAACCGGACGGATATTTGATTAGTTTTGTATGTGGCTTGCACATACACTGCTGCTCCATATGCTCGTTCTGAGGCATCGACAAATGTGTGCAATTCTTGTGTGACAGGCACCTGTCCCTCGAATATGTGTCTTGGAACTTGCATGTTGCTTAGCGCTTGTAAATCAGCGCGATACTTTTTCCACTCCGCCTGAAGGTGTTGAGGAAGCTTGTCATCCCAGCCCATCTTTAATTCCCACAGGGTTTGCATGAACATCTTTGCTTTGACCACCACGGGGGCAAATAACCCTAGTGGATCGAATATTTGCGATGATTCCGACCTGACCATTCGTTTGGTGATGGTTGACGCTTCGCTTTTTTGAGATCGTCCACATAATTGATCCTTTTGTGGCATTCAAAACAAACCCAGCGTCTTAACACTACATTGTTGGAGCGTTTCGTCTAACTTGACGTGAATCTGGCTTAATACCTCTGAGTTATTGGAGCACCATTTTCGGAGCTTGAATCCGGAAGGCAACAATATTTTGTTTAGTTCTTGTTGAACTTGTACGGCCTCTGGGATGCTGTCTGCTCCTGTGAGACAGTCATCCACGTAAAAATTTTGTTTGAGTACGGACGATCCAAGCGGTAGTTGATTCATGGCCTTTTCGGACAGATAATCCAAGCATTTAGTAGCTAGCAATGGCGCTAATGTTGTACCATATGTGAAAGTTTTAAGTCTATAAAACTTTAGATCGTCTGATGGTTTCTTCCGCCATACAATTAATTGATGGAACTGGTGATCGGGGTGCATCCACACCTGCCGATACGTCTTTTCTATATCTGCAGTAAACACATATCTGTGAGTGCGGAAACGTAGTAAGATTTCAAACACTTCGCTCTGTACGGTGGGTCCAGCGTACAATATATCATTTTATGATTTATTGCTTGTCGTTTTACAGGACGCATCAAAAACTATCCGCAGTTTTGTGGTACTGCTTTCGGGCTTCAATACACAGTGCTGTGGAATGAAGTAGTGATCCGACGGTATGTATGTGGGATGTACCAGTTTCATGTGCCCAAGTCGCTCATATTCTTCCATGAAATCTACATATCCTTTCCAGACTTCTGGTGGCGTTCGTCGCTCTAATGCCAAGAACCTGTTGGTTGCTGTTTTTTGAGATGCCCCGAGGGCTGAAGATCCTTCAGAAAATGGAAGTTTAACAATGAATTTTCCATCTATTGCAACCTGTAGATTCGCTAGGATGTGAGATTCGCAATGAGCTTCTATTGGAGATCGAGTCTTTTCTTTGGTGTCTGGATTTTCTAGTGTCCAAAAACGCTCTAGTAGCGTATCCACCTCCTCTTCTGTGGTTGCCGCTGCACAAAGTGCCGCTGAGTTGTGCTCAGCAGGAATTTTCCCGGCCACAATCCATCCAAGCTTTGTATTTTGGAGAATTGGGCCTCCCGGCTTCATCAGCATCTGATTTGGTAGAAGCAACGAATAATAATGCTCTGCGCCGATGAGCATGTCAATTTTTCCTGGTTTGTTAAAGTTAGGATCAGCTAGGGTGACGTTGTTTGGGACTCGTAGCTGTGAGGCAATTAATTCATGAGCTGGTTGATCAGCTATGTTTTGCGGCAGCACAAAAGCTTCTACTTGTTAAGCAAAGTCATTATGCATCGACTTTATGAGAACGTTTGCTCTAGCTCGACTGGTTTTTGGGTTGCCTCCAATGCCCTCGATGCTCAGTGATGCACTGTGGAGTTTTAATGAAAGCTTGGAGGCCATCCGCTCAGAGATCAGATTAATTTGCGATCCTGAGTCTAGCAAGGCTTCAAACGTGGCCATCTGACCATTGCTTGCTTTGACCAATACCTTGACTGTGGCCAGCAAATTGTAACTTTTGTTACTTGCTGCACCTACAGAAGGTGATTGTGGCTCTGTTGCCGCACATGACGTAGTCTCCAAGTGCAGCAATGTATGGTGTTTTTTATCGCATTTAAAACACGTACGGCCTCGGCAATCCTTTGCCTTGTGGTCACTGCTGAAACAGTTCACACACAATTTTTGTTTTTGAACCCAATTGACTCGTTCGGGTACTGTTTTGTTGCGGAAATCATCGCATTTGTATAGCCAATGAGCCCGTTTGCAGAAACGACAATTTGGTTGCCTTCCAGCGCTGGCAGAAGTGCATGATAAGCTCTTCTGCTCCTTTGTCGGTTGTTGATTTCGTTTCCCTGTTCCAAGTACTCGGCTTCGTTGGTCCAGGAAGCTTAACATTGTATCAAGACCTTCGAGTTCCCTTGATCCGTCTAATGATTGTTCGTAGAGGGCTCTATTCGCAAAATCCAGTTTTTGCTTGATGATGGCGATTATGATTGTATCCCAGCTGGATATATCAATGCCTAGTCCCTTTAATGATGCTAGAGACTCGATTGTTGTGATATACAACTCTTTTAATGACTTTGGATCGTCATTATTCGTATGATTTTGCAGGAGACGATTGAGAATCGTATCTGCCACATGGCGGGGATTGTTGTATGCGTCAACTAATATTTCCCATGCGCTCATGTAATTTTCTTTTTTAAGATCAATATGCCTTATCAATCTTTCTGCCTCTCCAGATAAGCTGGTTTTGAGGTACCACATTTTTCTGACTGTGGGCATGTTGGTATCATGAACCATGCATTTGAACAAATCGAAAAACTGAGTCCACTTGAGTAGATCCCCATCGAACTTTGGGATGCTGACTCTGGGCAAATGCAAATCTTCATGTTTGATGCATTTGTTTGAGCTCCCAAGACGTATCCTTCTTTGACTGGGTCTTCGTATTCTTTGTGAACTGCGAAGTGGACATTCTGATATTGGGAACATAATGAGTTTATTGAATCCCTTGTTTTAATCCCTTCCGGTTTCGGAAAATTCTTTTATTCCGTCTGATTGATTCGGCAATCGCCCTTTGTCGACGACATGCTGATATTAGCTTGCTTGCAGGTTGCGGTAAGCTTGCAACGTCAGCATTTTCCAAAGCATTGATCGAGGTTGCCTTTCTGGGGGCATTGCTCGAGGTTTGTACCATTGCCTCGGTTATTATTGTTCTGTATCTGTCGACAGTCTACGAAGAACTTTAAATATCCTGCGGTTCTATATTCCGCTGGAATATTTTTGTCATTATCCGCAAATCGGTTCCAAATTTCATCGATTGCGGCCAACTTTGATTCATAATATGTTGAACTTTGCTTTCTTTCCGCAGTCTTTTTTAAAGTTGCGGATGAGCTTCGAGATGTCTTGACTGATTTCTTCCTGCAAGTCTAACGCCTCTGTGACTGCTTGCTCCTCCTTATTAGACATATTGAAAATTGTTTTTTAATTCTTGACCGATGGGAGTGTTTTATTCGCTTTGACAGCTGGATACGCTCCTATTCGCAACCGTGATGTGGTCGAAGGAATCAACAACTGTTCAATTGACTTGAGAGATTTTTAGAATTTAGAGTTCTAACAACCGATTTTGATTAACGTGTAGTTGTGCTGACACTGTCCCGATAGGTTCCCAAGAGTTACGGAACTTTATCGGTTGATCTGACCAAGCTTAGGAAGATTCCAGAGTTTCGGAGTCTTTCCTGGGCTTTTGACGTAGTCCGGAAAATTTCCTGTGAGTCAAGGCTTCACCAAAATGTTTATTTGGTGGGTGAGAACAGATTAGGAAGATCCCAAGAGTTACGGATTCTTTCTTATTTGTTGAAATGTTTTTATTGATGAGAAAAAATTTAGGAAGATCCCAAGAGTTACGGATTCTTTCCTATATTTGACTGACGTCGGGTTGACGTGTTCGTCGGGGTTACCAAAATGTTTATATGGAGGCTTAGATGCCTGGCAGATAGTGCATTAACTATTGTCTTTGGTTGTCGCAACTAGCACTTGAAACTAGGTGGACGGTTTGGTTGGTTTGGGTGAAGGGATGAGGGTCTGAAGACACGGCGACAGCCTCTGATGCATGAATAATAGCTCTTGGTTGAGGTAGAACTCGTACTGACTTTATTAATGAAACTTAAAAGTATATTATATAGGTATAGGTATAGGTATATATAGGTAAAAAATGCTAATGCTAACAAAATGTCGTATAACAACTAAAGTGGGTTACTGTAACTGTGGCTATTACCAGCTATAAGCGACTTGCCACTTATTGCCCTATTTCATTTTCCTCATGTTCGCATGCTATGCATATTCGCTTGACCTGGTAAGTGATACTTTATTGACGATAAATGCATGTTGCTGCGACTGAAGAATTATTATGTATTATTCTAAATATTATTGCTTATGAATAAACGGTGCCGTGACTGAACAATATACGAGGAAAAATAAAACGCGACGTACGAAGAAGAGCGGCCAAGGAAAACACTTGGAGAAAAATAAAATAAATAAAATAAATACGATCGAGTAGCGAATAATAAATACACGACCAAGAAATAAAATACAGTAAGATAGCTAAATAACACACGAAAAAAATATATAAATCGAGTAAATAAATAATAGAACATTGATAATATAAGACGAAACTAAATAATAAATATTAAATAAATAAGTAAGTGAATAAATAATAAATATATAATAAATAATAAATAAGGATAGCACAAGTTAAACATGCAAACGAATGGATTGAGCGAAATCTAATAAATTAAATCGAGGAAAAGGCGGGGAAAAATCGAGGAAAGACCACGGAAAAAAATCAAAGAAAAGGCGAGGAAAAATCGAGGAGGGATCGAGGAGAAGATCGAGAAAAAAATCAACGATAAGCCGAGGAAAACTCGAGGAATAAGCGAGGAAAAGGCGAGGAAAAACCAAGGAATAATCGAAAAAAGACCGAAGAAAGAAGGGAATAAAAAAAATTTAATAAACGAAAAGAAGCAGGTTAAGACAATAGAATAAATATACCATAAATAATAAATAAGGGATAGAATAACCGGAATACAGTGAAACAATTTCTAGGAATAAATAATCAAAAAAGGTATAAGAAAAAGAAACACACAAAATATCCTATAACACTCTGTAAGAAAAAAAAACAACTATACCAACCATGGGTGTCACCTGGATCAGTGACAGGAAGAAACTAGAACTGGAGACCATACTCCTGGAATTTGGTTTGGAACGCGGAGTCACGGTAGAGAAGCAGCGATCATGGCTGATTGCCTTTGCGCGCCAGCAGGACCATCCGGAGGCGGTACAAATCCGTCTCGAGGAATTGGAAAGAAACTTTGGGAACGCCCCCACCGGGGACGCGAAGCTACATTCGCCCATGTATTTGGACTCGGAGGCAAACTCACCAGGAGTGGCGGCGCCGACGGCACCACTTACCCTTTTGCTGCCCAGGAGTACCTCTCCTACCGCAGGGAGACTCCTGTCGACGAAAACGGAGGAACCACCGCGCACAACGAACCACCATAGGGACCCGGGAGCCGCACTATTGGATCGGATGACCAAGTGGGGACTGTCAATTGACAGGACGACGGATCCGCTCTGTTTCATAGAGCATATCGAGGAACGGGCCGATACTTGCCGGATCGACCAGAAGCATCTCGCCCCGGCCTTGATAGTATTACTGACTGGCGGCGCCGAGAGCTGGTACAGGACAAGTGACCTACGGAACGCCACTTGGACGGAGGTTCGCAGGGAGTTTTTGGATTTCTTCTTGCCGCCGCGCTATTATCAGCGGTTGGAGGACGAGATTAGGACCCATTTTTAGAAGCCCAATGAGCCTTTTAAGGAGTATCTGGTAGACCTGCGCCTGCAGATGCGCCGGGCCGGATTTACAGCGGAACGAGAGCGGAACGGGTCTACGACAACATGTCGCCGGAATACCAACTGTTCGTAAGCAGACCACGAGGAGACTCGCCGCAGGAGCGGACGGGCTCAGAATCATCAGGACCCGAACCCACGGGCCAGCCCGGGCATTTCTCAACGGAATGCTGGAACCCAGAGATATTTTTCTGCTCGGACTGCGGCCGACGAGGAATACGCACATTCGAATGCTGCCGACGTCAGGTTTCGGGAAACGGAAACGGGCCTCCAGTGACCGGGAATCACCCGAGGAACCCAGCCAACCCGAACAACTAGAGGAGAGAACTCTCCACCAACGCCAGGGACGCATCCGAGCCACCATCACTATGGGAGGGCGAAGATTCGTGGCCACCCTGGATACGGGAGCTACCTATAGCTTCAACAGTGAAGAATTCGCCAAGGAATTAGACAACAAGCAAAGCACTAGGGACGTACGAACACAGGTCAAACTCACCAACTCATCCATTGCGGGAATCGCAGCGCACCGACCATCCTACTGGCCCTGGACGACGTACTGTTAGGAATGGATTTCCTGTGTGAAATTGGAGCCACCATCCAGTGCGGGGAACAGACCCTCGGCTTGATTCCGGACGAACACACGAAGCCACCGTGGGCACGGACTCGGAGAACAGGGGACGACGAACAACGAGGAGCACAACGAGGGACACAGAAGGATCAGCCATGCACGGAGCAGCGGGAAGGATCACAGGAAGAAAAGATGCGAGACAGGATACAAGAGGAAAGACGGCGAGGAGAGTTACAGGAAGGAGCCTCACGACCAGGACGAACTCCCAGGGGAGCCCTTAGCACGCCACCAGGAGTTCGTCAAGGAGTCAGAATCCCAGGGAAGCCACGAGCGGGCCCCCAGGAGCCGGATCCCAGGGAAGCCCTTAGCATGCCACCAGGAACCGGACTCCCAGGGAAGTCACAAGCGGGCCTCCAGAAGCCAGACACAATCGGGCCTTCTGCGGAACGACGAGGAGTGTCGACGAGGAGGAAATCAGAAGGAATAACAGAGGAAACGCATCGAGGATTATTTGGCGCGGTTGCCCAGGAGGAGCCGACCGCCACACAAGGACCAGTACCCAAGCCGCGTACGGTACAAAGACAATCGCCGACCCCTGCCCCGCGCGCAGCAAATAGAAATTCATGCATGGATACAGAGGCACCCTCTACCAGTCGGCCAAACAGCTGGAGCCATGTTTTGCCTGTGGCTAACGCCACCGCCGCGCAGCGAAGTCCTTTTCGCACCTCCAAGAAGCGTGTCCGCTTCCAGGACCACGCCGAGGAAACGCCGGAGCAGAACGCGCCCCTTTGCGGCACTGTCGACTCTGTGAGTCATACGCCCGAGGAACGGGACCCGCCGGAATCGGGATAAAGATACCCAGAGCCCTGGGTGGAGGAATTCCTGGAACAGGAATTGGGAAAATTTGAGAATCTGGCCGGAGTATCCCACATCGCGGAGCACCGGATCGTAATGCGCAACGACCGCCCGATAAAACATAGGTATTTCCCCTGGAATCCGGCCATGAGAGCCGTCATTGATAGGCAGATAGACGAACTGCTTAGGTATGGCCGTATCGAGCCATCGAAGAGCCCGCACAGTGCTCCGATTGTGACCGCGGCCAAGAAAAACGGTGACGCACGGATGTGCATCGACTATAGGCAGTTAAATGAGAACTCTGTGCCGGATGCGTACCCGCTGCCAAGGATGCACCAGATCTTGGAGCAATTACAGAACGCCAAGTTCATTTCGACATTGGACTTGAAGAATGGTTACTGGCAAATTCCCGTGGCTCAAGAGAGCCGGGAATGTACGGCTTTCACGGTTCCTGGCCGGGGCCTATTCCATTGGCGAGTTATGCCATTTGGACTTCACTCGGCACCAGCGACGTTTCAGCGGGCCCTGGATACCTAATCGGTCCGGACATGGAGCCGCGCGCGTTCGCCTACCTAGACGACATTATAGTCATCGGGTCGACGCTGGAGGAACACGTCGAAAATCTTCGGGAGGTGTTTCGCCGAATACGCAGAGCCAACCTGCGCCTAAAGAGGGACACATGTCACTTCTTTTAGCGGCAGATCGCCTACTTGGGTACGTAATAAGCAAGGAAGGGATCCACACGGACCCGGATAAGGTAGCCGCTGTCCGCGAACTAAAACCGCCCACTTGCTTGAAGGACCTTCGGAGATGCCTGGGAATCGCATCTTGGTATTGCCGATTTGTCCCCAACTTCGCCGACATTGTGGAACCGATGACATCCTTGCTGAAGAAAGGCAAGAAATGGGACTGGACGCCACGACAGGAATAGGCGTTTCAGGAGCTGAAAACGCGACTGACGGAAGCACCTGTCTTAGTCTGCCCGGACTTTGAGCAGAAATTCGTGCAACAAACAGACGCCAGCGAGTATGGCATTCGAGCTGTACTAACCCAGACCATCGATGGACAGGACCGAGTGGTGGCCTACGCCAGCCGCCGCTTAAATAGCGCGGAAAGGAACTACTCGGTGACCGAGAAGGAGTGTCTCGCCATCGTATGGGCCGTAAGGAAGATGCGATGTTACATCGAAGGATACAGGTTCGAGGTGATTACTGACCATCAGGCCTTGAAATGCTTAAATTCCATAGATAATCCGACTGGAAGAATCGATCGATGGGCACTCGAGCTGCAGCAGTATCAGTATGACGTCCACTACCGGAGGGGAGCCCAAAATATTGTGGCCGACGCCCTCTCACGCCAACCGCTGCCAGTAGCGCAGCAAGCACAGGTACAGGGATCAAACTGCAAGTGGCTCGCAAAGATGTTGAAGAAGGTTCGGACCGAACCAGCCAAGTTCCCAGATTACAGGGAGGAAAGCGCACAGCTTTATCGCCGCATCGGGCTAAGGCCACAAGAAGAGGAGTACACACCATGGAAGCTGTGTGTAGGAGCGCATTATCGCCATCGGGTTCTACAGGAAAACCACGATATTCCCGCTGCCGGACATCTGGGTGTCTGGAAGACAAGTAATCGCGTGGCACAGAGGTATTATTGGCCAGGACTTTTTCGCGACGTCGCCCGCTATGTACGAAATTGTCTAAACTGTCAAAGGTATAAAGTCAGTCAGGAGAAACCAGCGGGACACATGTTTACACGCCAAGTGGAAGAGCCATTCCACGTTCTATGTGCGGATTTCGTCGGTCCGCTGCCGCGATCGAAACAAGGAAACACGATGCTTTTAGTTTTCCTTGACTCCTTCAGCAAATGGGTGGAATTGATCGCACTACGCAAAGCCACAGAAGCACATCTGGAGCGCGCATTTCGGGAAATGATCCTGAGCCGCTTTGGATTGCCACGGACGTTCGTCTGAGACAACGGCACCCAATTCACGGACCGCTCATTCCGGAACTTTTGCTAGTCTCTAGGAATGGAGTTGCAGCACACAGCCCCTTACACGCCTAGTCAGAATCCCACGGAGAGGGCGAACCGGACGATTAAGACGATGATCGCCCAGTATCTGGATGGAAATGAGCAGAACGAAAGGGATAAGCTGCTCCCAGAAATATCGCTGGCGATAAACAGCAGTATATCCAACACAACGGGATTAAGCCCAGCCTTTCTGGTTCAGGAAACGGAACTTCGGCTGCTTCACGCCCTGTATGATGAAGTTACTCCGGGACGTGGAACCCCCGAAGTAACCCCAACGGAACGCAGTAGACAGCTGCACCGCATCTTTGAAGTCGCCAGAAACAATGCCGACCGAGCATCGGCTGAAATATGATGGGCCTTCCCTTCGCCGAACATCGTGCAGCTGCACATACCGGGCAGCCGCCGACGGCGGACCGCCAGTCTGAACCAACTAAAATCGTATCACGGCGAGGAAGCTGATACGGAGGAGGACGAGAACGAAGAAGTCGCTCCGACCGCCGAGAACAACTCCGCGATCGGAAGACCCGCATATACGACATCACTATCGGATACTCTGTCAGAACGGACAGAGCTTGCGGAGTCACTTGATGACGGGTGCGCCTGACCAACACTCCGCTCCCCGCTGGAGAAAACTAGCAAACGCGTACACCGAGTAGGCTTATTGGTCAGACTTCCCATCGCGGGGAAAACAAATGGGGTTACGTAGGGACTAAGATAGGCACACCGCGAGGTAGGAATTGGATAGACAACACAAACTAACCATTTCTTTTCCCACAGAAAGCTACCAACGATGGCGGGACGCGGACTCCAGTTATTTCTATGGTTGGCCGGCGCCCGCTCACACGAGTGGCGGTGACGGCTGCAATAATGGGCCCACCCCCACTGACGGCGGCCATTCACGCCCCAAAACCCGGAGATCCCAGCGGTCGGGGACTATTCCTGGCTGACGGCGGCCGTGGAGGAGAGCTTTAAAGAGCTCTACCTCAATGGGCGGGGCGCTCCGTTCCAGGAGATGATCCGCTAGAGGTGGTCGCCCTTGCAGGATCGGGGCGGCCCCTCTATGTTGACGTGGGCAGCGCCCCGCAACGGGACCAGCGGCGACAACGCGGGCCCCCTTTAATGATGGTGGTACCTGCCACCGGGGTGCCTCAACAGGCGCCCGAGGTGATAGCGCTCTCGAGCGAGAGCGAAGAAGAAGTGGAGCCCGACGCCCGCTTCGGGAAAGCCCGGTGGGAAGCCACCCCACCGCGGGAGGTAGCAACGCCTCCATGGGAGATGTCCCCCAGTCAACGGACGCGCCCAGCACCACCGGCCAAGGAGGCGCTCCGCCCCTTGGGAAGACTCCCCGAGTAGCGCTTCGGAGGAGGATGAGCCGCGGGCGCGACAGGCGCAATGACGTCACCCAGAGCCGTGGGTGACGGCCCCGACCGAATGGTCGACCCCGGGCGGGCGGTTGCCAGCACCTTTGATCCGACGGGTGCAGGATCGACTGCGGACAAGGATCAGGAAGAACCGCCGTTACCTGGAGGAGGAAGTTGGGCAGCGCTTCCGGGTGCAAATCAGCATCTTAGGCAAGGTGAGGGTGTTCCTCCGCCCCACCCGGAAGTAGGCGGGGGTGTGACCGCGGTCACGAGGTGGCCGCCGCCACGAGTAGACAAAAATGTAAATATGAAGCAAATATGTAAAATAATGTAAATAGTAGGCTAAGATTTGGTATAAGAGTAGAATACGTGTAAATATCAATTAGGGCCATAGGCGTTAGGGAATCATAGGGCCGGGCCCACACCTCGGCCACTCCAGGCCTGACGTCACGGGCAACATTGCCCGCAACACAGTTAGCAACATCTTCAAGGAACGAGAGGAAACGGCGATGCGACGGCTGGAGGGGCGGAACACGAGATCCGCCAATCAGCGGCCAGCAGAGGAGGCCGGAGAGCGTTATCCGGGCAGAGGCCCGCGGCGCAGGCGCCGGAAGAGCATCGGAATGCAAAAACGGAATTCGCATTGACCATCTGCCGCCCAAGAGGGAGAGCGAGACGGAAAGCTCGCCATGCAAAAGAATGCATGCCATCGATCGAGGCAGCGCAGCCGTTGGAGGAGCGGGCAGAACTGGGTCACGCGATGGCTGGAATGAAGAACGAAGATCACTCGTAATTTGGCCAGCAGCGATTTGACAAGTAAGAAATTAATTGAGATCAAGTGACCCCCCGCGGAAAGTACATATACACCAGAACCCAAACACAGGACGACGAGGACCCCCCACAAGACAAGGATAACGAAGACACAGAAATATTGAACAATTGGAAAAGATATCTATCGGGTGAGCGAACGGCGCCCGCCACATTTAAATTACGAAAAGCTCAGATAACGGTGTGAACAAGAGAAATAGGGTAAAAAAAGGCAAAAGGGATAGGAATAAAACGAAACACTTTTACGAACATAAGAGGGACTAGCACAGACAAATAAACATGAAATAAAAAAACAGAATGAACACGTTAAAAAATAATATTATTATTCTTCCTATCCATATCGACCCATCACACCACACTGTGCCCCCTCCTCCCCACCTCGGTCGCCGTTGGGTAATTCCAGGCACTGATTTGGGCAGGACCGGGACAGGAGCGTCACGTCGCTGGGATTAAATTCCGGACGTGGACGCGGGCGGCGGCTGTGGGACCCTTCCCAGCCGTCTTGCCCAGTCTCAGTAT
Organism: Drosophila mayri; assembly: GCA_008042485.1. Classification (NCBI taxonomy): domain Eukaryota; kingdom Metazoa; phylum Arthropoda; class Insecta; order Diptera; family Drosophilidae; genus Drosophila; species Drosophila mayri. Next base: position 10,523 of record VNJN01001987.1, on the reverse strand, counting down.
GCGCCACAGGGATTAGCCCGGGCGCCGCCGCTGGAAAATTACGAGTGAAGGGGCATATTTAGGAGGGGCAACGGCCCGCCGCTGAGATACCACGGTGGAACGCCGGGCCCGCGGCAGCTCGGGCACGCCGGCGTCGCGGTTGTAGGTTTGAGTTGCGGGCGCGGGAGCGGGCTGCTGGGTTCACCCGGGCCTCTGCTCCAGTCTTTAGTGGAGGGTCCGACCGCTAGGAAACTCCAGGACCGGTAGCGCGATCCTGCCCAGCGTGGGCAATCGGAAGCGGCAGTTATCTTGGTCAAAAACCACCCCTAAAAACCTCGCCAACCACGGCCCCTCCATTTTCTGACGTTTTCCAAATATAAATTTAACTGAAAAGGGACTCTGGGCCGCTGAATTCATATCTCGGCCGTAGTACATCCGTACAACATATTCTTTTCCATTTTCTGTACGCAGTGTTTTTATTTTTCTGCCCGTTTGATTTTAAAAGAAGTTTTTGTGTTCTTTGAATTTTTCAATTACTTGACTTTTTTGTTTAAGAAAATATATTATACTCCACTTGGTTTTGTTGTCTATGAACGTAACTTTGCGAACGGTTTCTTCGATTGATTCCCCTGAATGCAAATTTCACAATTTTTCATATTTTCGTTTAGGTTTAGTTTTATACCGATCACTTTCTCATTTCGAATCATATATTTCAAGTCAAATTCATTTAAGTGTCCCAATATTTCATGCCACTTCTGTAGTTCACTGCAGTGTTTTTTTGAAGTCTTGTGCTGCATTGCATTTTTCGCGTCCTTGATTTATGAAATATAGATTTGACTTCCGAGATGCAGTTGCGCACTTTTTCCCCGTTTTCAGATTAACTATCGTCGCATCGAAAATTAACTTCAAAACCGTGATCTGTGATTTTTGACACTGACATCAAATTGGACCGAAGTTGAGGTACGAATAGCGTTTCACCTAAGCTCGCCGTAACGATCGACGTTTCTAGGAGCACACTTCCACTGCCGACAATTGGAGCAGATTTATCGTTTGCCAATTTCAAATTATGCGATTCACTTTTCAGATTTTCGAATTTTTCTCTTTGAGAGCACATATGCGATGTGGCACCTGAATCGAAACACCACTGTCCTTTATCTGCGAACACTTGCATTGCGACCGCGCTGCTGCTTTTGGGTTCACCGTTTTTTTTACGTTCCTTTTTGTTTTCGCTTTTGCACTCGTTGGCCTTATGCCAGATTTTACCGCAATTGAAACACTTGAATTTGAAACGTTTGTTCGCATTTGCGGTGAACTTAAAGCTTTTTTTTTTCGCGCGAGTTCCACGCCCACCTCCCGCCCAACCGACCGAGGGGCGCAGCCGTGTGACTTACGGCACGAAACGCGTACTAGTAAGACGCGGAGAAGGAAAAAAATAGAAAAGGACGAGGAAAAATTAGGATACACTACGGGCTAGTACTACAAAAAATACAGTTTTTAATTTTTGAAGGCTTTCAATACCTTCAATACTACTAAAGAGACGATTGTACTCAGTTCATAAAACCCTAAAGGGTTCGTGCACTTCAAACTCACGCCTAGAGTGGTTAACTACTAATGGTATAAAAGTTCTAGATGAAAGACGGGGAACATGGAAATTGAGCTGGCCTAACAGGTAGGGGCTCTCCACATCACCGTTAATAAGTTAATGTAAAAAGACGACGCCAAGCATCGTCCTACGGTTAGCTAAAGAAGGTAGATTAAGTAGGAGAAGTCTACTAGAGTAAGACGGTAATCTAAGGTTGGCGTCCCAGGATAGGCCACGGAGGGCGAAAAGCAAAAAGTTCTTTTGGACAGATTCAATGCAGCTACTATGGACTCCGAATTGAGGACTCCAGACGCACGAACCATACTCCAATATAGGGCGAACCAACAAAGTAAAGTGAGTCTTCGTTACATAAGGAGAATCGAATTCCTTCGCCCACCTTTTAATGAATCCCAGCATGCCTCTGGCTTTGTTAACCATACAGGAAATATGTTCAGTGAACGAAAGTTTAGGATCCAGGCGGACACCCAGATCATCAACGATAGTAATTCTTTCCAATGAGCAGTCGTTAAGCATATAGGTTGCAAGCAGGGGAGTAACACGTGAAAATGTCATCAGTTTGCATTTTGAGCTGTTGAGATGTAAATCGTTAGCATGACACCATGCTTGGAAGTTATCAAGATCCGATTGTAGGTCTGATTGGCGAGAACTGTCTCTATACTGCAAGCAAAGTTTAACATCATCAGCTTACATAAGTACTCTGGATTTGGTTAGAACCTGCGGCAAATCATTGATAAACAATGTAATTTGCAGTGGTCCAAGGTGACTACCCTGTGGAACGCCGGATGTGACCCTGAGGCTATTAGATAGACCGTTTCTGAAAAGAACCTTTTGGGGCCTGTCACTTAGTTAACTCGAAATCCACGTAAGAAGGTCACTAGGAAAACTTATTAAATCAAGTTTCCTAACCGGAAGAGAATGATAAGCCAAGTCGAAAGCTTTCCTAAAGTCCGTGTAAATAACTTTGGTTTGAAAGTTTTGTTGGAAGAGGTAAGTTCCAAAAGATTGGTCGTGGTTGATTTTCGGCTCGTGAAACCAAGCTGACATGGCGACATGGCGGATCTACATAGATGTTGCAAGTGAAGAGTGATTACATTCTCGAAAATTTTGCGGATTGCCGATAACTTAGCGATACCTCTATAGTTACTGACATCAGATTTTCTACCTTTTTTGTGGAGAGGAATAACAATTGATTTCCTCCAAATAAGGGGAAATTCTGAGGATTCTAAAAATGAGGTAAACAATTTAAGAAGGGGGTTACACAGCGCGTCGGAGCAATACCTAAGCACAGAGCCCGGTATTCCAACAAGACCTGGTAAATATACTGGCTTAACACGTTAAAGATCAAGAATAAGTGAGCTTTCGTTTAAAATAGGACTGAAAATTTAGGACGAACTGGGCATAGCTGGAGAAAATGTATGATCTGAAGATGTTAAGGGAGAATATGTAGTTTAAAAAGCTGAGTAAAAAGTGTGACGCGTGCCGCGCACAATAAAGGAATTAGAAAGAAAGAAGAAAATAAAGAAAAGGAAAGAAATGAAGTTGATTTTGCACCAACAGAGGGCCACACTAACGGCCAGGGGCACACTGGGCGAAGAAGAAGAAGCCGATCGCGGCGGGCACACTAGGACACGCCTGGCTCTATTTAAGGCGGGGCGCTGGCCATAGGAAATCACTTAGCAGCCGACAGCGATCGGAAGCGATAAGCCACTTCCAGTAGTCAGCAGCCAAAGTCACTTTTTTAGTCACTTTTCGCAGCATCGAATTCAGCTTGCCGAAGACTTTCTTGTCCGCCCGCCCTCTCTCTTTCTGAAGAGCTTCGAGTCCGCCCGACCTCTCACTCTGAAGACTTTCGAGGCCGCCCGCCCTCTCTCTCTCTGAAGACTTTCGAGTCCGCCCGCCCTCTCTCTCCCGCAAACCGAAGATTTTCGGGTCCGCTGTGTTTCTCCCGTACACTGAAAACATTCGAGTCCTCCGCGCCTCTCGCTGACGACTTTCGAGTCCAACAATTCTCTCTCTGAAGACTTTCGAGTCCACCAACATTCCTTCCGAAGACTTTCGAGTCCAACAATTCTCTCTCTGAAGACTTTCGACTCTAACCATTGTCTCGCCGAAGACTTTGGAGTCCAAACATTCTCCAGCCTATCGAAGTCTTTCGGGTCCGCACCTCTCTAGGGAAGACTTTCGAGTCCCCCTCACCTTTTTCTCTTCTCTTTTCTCCGCAGGCTCCCGGGTCCCTCGCTCCCTGGACTGGGCACCTCATCCCGCTGACGACTGACGCTGGCCGACCGGCTTCCTTGAGGCGTGAGAAGCTCCCACGACCCATGAAGCGGCGTACCAGAGATCCGAGCTCATGTATCTGAACTTTGTGAAAGAAGCCCTGAATAAAGCAACTGAACCTACTTAAGTCAACCGAATTCTCTCCACTGTTCCTACTGGGAACCGCGAAACCTCTTTTACAGCTATCCTTCGGAGTACTAGGCGGACTCTGGCCGTCCCTGAGCTATCTGGGCAACTGGGACGGTAGACCGTTACATTGGCACCCGAACAGGAAGAGCGGTAGTAAGAGAAACCCGAGATCACGAGAGCATGTCCAGCAGTATATGACAATAAAATCTGAGCTGGCCGAGTACGCGTAGGAATTCGGGTTAGACCAAGCAGGGAAATTGGAAGACTTAAGGAAGGAACTTTCGGCGTTCTGTAAAAAGACGGATCATACAGAGAGCATAAAACAGAGGCTGACAACCTTGGCAGAGAGATACAAAAGAGGGAAAAGCCCAGCAAAAGCACTGGCGATCGTGGTAACAGGAACGGGCGAGATGGAGAGCCCGAGGAAGGAGAAACAAGGGAGAAAGGTTGTGACGGTCTGCCGCCCAAGTTCTCCAGATAGCTCAGGAACGGCCAGAGTCCGCCTAGTAGTTCGAGTGGTAGCTTTAAGAGAGGTTCCCACGGTTCCCAGTGAGAACAGTGGAGAGAATTTGGTTGACTTAACTAGGTTTATTTGTTTATTCAAGGCTTCTTTCTGCAGAGTTTAGATACTTGGGCCCGGATCTCTGGTATGCCGCTTCGTGGTCGTCTGAGCTTCGTGCGCCTCGGGGAGTCAGTTCGAGCAGCGTCAGTTGTCTGCGGGCTGGGGTGCCCAGTCCAGAGAGAGCGAGGGACCCGGGAGTCTGCGGAGGAAAAGAGAAGAAAAAAAAGGTGGGGGACTCGAAAGTCTTCCCTAGAGAGGTGTGGACTCGGAAGTCTTCGATAGCTGAGAGAATGTCTGGATTTGAAAGACTTCGGAGAGAGAACTGTTGGACTCGAAAGTCTTCTGAGAAGGTGGTTGGACTCGAAAGTCTTTAGCGAGAGAATTGTTGGACTCGAAAGTCTTCAAAAAGAAGCGCGACGGACTCGAAAGTCTTCGGTTTGCGGGAGAGAGGGGGCGGGCGGACTCGAAAGTCTTGAGCGAGAGAGAGAGGGCGGACTTGAAAGTCTTCAGAGAACGACGTACTCGAAACTCTTCGGTTTGCGGGAGAGAGAGGGAGGGCTGACTCGAAAATCTTCAGAGAGAGAGAGAAGTCGGCAAGCCGAATTCGATGCCGCGACTCGAAAGTCTTTCGACAATTGATTGCAACCCAAATCCGCAAAGATTCGGGACGCCCAAAAAAGTGACTTTGGCTGCTGTGTAATATGATTGTCCGATCGAGTAGCAGAGTGGTAGCGAAGAGAAATCCCTTGACAATTCCAACCAAGTGTGTTTTTCTCGCAATCATTCAGAAGACTTTTTGTTAGTGTTATAGGTTCATTTAAGATTCTTTATTCTTCATAAGATTTGGGTTTCTCAGAGCAGCTGTTGTCGCTGCTCCGAGCTCAGAACATAATCTGTACTTATCGATCTACATTTAGAACTAAAGAAGTATAAGTCTTATAGCTTCGCTGCCAACACCGGCAGCGGAGAGACGTATATATAATATTCTTAAATACATAGCTATGCTCGCTTAGGCTGAGCGCGGAGGTATATACACATATATACATTGGTCCGCTCATGTAGCAATTATGCTGACACTTGCATTCTTTGTGTGCGGGCCAATGTATAAGTGGGCGATTCATATTTCGTCCTCTTGAGGTTTATGACCGGCAATTGTATTGCGTATACACTGCAACAAAGTGTTACAGTGTGGACCCGTTAAGTACTCTTGGTACGGTGGTTATTCAATATATATGCGTACTAAAGCTGACTACTAGAAATGGCTTACCGCTTTCGATCGCTGTTGGCTGCTAAGTTATTTGCTATGGCCAGCGGCCCGCATTATATAGGGCCTGGCGGGTCCTAGTATGCCCGCCGCGATCGGATTCTTCCTCTTCTTTTCCGCCCCTGGGGGTTAGTGTGTCTCTTTCTTGGCGCGCGCTCGCATTCAATTGAAATCTCTTCAAACTTATTTATTTACATTTTTTTTATTTACACTTTTTTTTTGTGCGCGGCACGCGTTTCAATCGTGGCGAATAATCGCCACGTGGTTCCTCCGGCTGGAGACCACTCTCCAGACAACGCCTCCGTCCTCCTGCAGCCAGCGCTTCTGCTGCCCGTACTTCTTCGCGGCCAGCTTTCTCCTGATGACCGCTACTGCCGCTTTGGAGAGCACAGCCCCGGCAGGTATAGCCCATCCCAGCTCGTTCCTTTCTACCGGGTGCAGTTCCAGCACGTCCCGGTCCGGAGTTTGCGGCCGTGGAATCAGGGATGGTGGGCCTTCCTCCACCAGCGTCCGTTGCGTCGCCGGTGCTTGCATGGTCATCTTTGGGCCTGCCACTGCGGATCCCACATCGGTTGAGCGAGTGCCGTCGCTCCTGGTGTGGTCCTCCCCTGCCCTCCGATACCTTCCTGCCGCGGGACATGGGTCACTCGCCCTATGTTTATATTGAATCTGGGATTAGAGTGACCCCCCGACCCCTATCTATCGATGTGTCGTGCCCGTGACCTCTCCCCGCTTCTATCGATGTATGATGATTGTCCCCAGCGTGTATCGATGTATCGTGATTTTCCCTAGCGTGTATCGATGGATCGTGATTGGGTTCGGGTGATATTTTTAAATACGGTTTTGAGTCCACAATGTGTGCCCGTCTTATTTTCCGGGTTTGTTTGTTTTTTAACGTCACTATTTCGGGTGAAGGGAATTCCACTATCCTCAATGGGCCGTCGTACTTTGGTGCCAACTTGGCGTTGAATTTATGTACTGCGTTCGAAAGGTGGTGTGTCTTACATAGACCCAGTTGCCAACCTTCGGCCTCCATTCCTTTTTCCTCAAATCGTAGCGTTCCTTCTGATGCTCCGACGCGCTGATCATATTCCCAATTGTGCCCTTCCTATGTTCTTCCATGCGCTTCCACTGGTCCTCGAACGTTTCCTCTTGGATTCCCGACCCTTCGGTGGCCTTGTCAAATACTGGTCCTGGTAGCCGTAGTTCCCTACCCAGTATTAACTGTGCGGGACTATATTTCGTTGTCTCCGAGGTGCTACTATTAAATGAAGACATTAGTTCCGGTAGTGGATCGTCCCATTTTTTTATGGTCCTTCCCTGTTATCTGGGCAATCATTGTTTTGATTCTTCGGTTTGTCCGTTCTGTTGAGTTTTCTTGCGGTGTATAGGGTGCCGTGAATTGTTGTTTTATACCCCATTGTTCTATCGCTTGTTTTGCCTTCCTTCCCGTGAAATGGACCCCGGTGTCTGATACCAGAACCTTCGGCGCTCCGAACATTGTCAGTATCCGCTCCCGAAACACCTTTAGGAACGACTCCGCCGTTGCTTGCCGGGTTGCTGCCAACTCCACCCACCTTGAGTACTTATCGACCATTACCAGTAACAACGAGTTTCCATGTGTCGTACGTGGCAGTCTGCCACTTGCGTCAGCATTTTCCTGGCTGCTTTCTGTTGCGAGACCTCGTATTTTTGGCATCTGTCGCATGATCTTACAAACTTCATTGTGTCCCTGGTTAATTCCGTGTAGTATGCATATATTAAATACCCACTGTACCGAAAGTACTAAGAGGGTATGCACTGTAACACTTTTTTGCAGTGTTTACATATTTCAAAGCCCGATCGCTATGGCTTAGCCCGCACTCGGCATAATTGTAACAAACGGACAGCACATACATACCCCTCGCGCTTCCACTTGAGAGCACATAGCATAGCATAAGTACATTTCTTTATACATAAGTATATAGGTAGGCGTAGCTACGAGATTTAGCCCTTAATTATACTTAAAGAATATTGTAAAATCAGATACACTACTCAAATAAAATATTTACCAGAATTATAAGCAAATTTGGAAGTCTTTTTAATTTAACTGGGAAATCATGGACTACATCGGAGATTTAAGAATCTAAATATTTCATGGCGACCGTGACTAGAGTCACAAGGAGCAGCGGATCGGGAAGAGTGTGGCATTAAAACAAGGAGGAAATACACACAAAAAACAAGTCTGAGCGAGTAGAGTGTGCGTAATGGGACGTGGAGGTCTAAAGAATAAAATTAACAAAAGAATAGCCCGCATTAAGTGGCTGTTATATGCTCAATCGACACCGCCCGCGTGGACGACGGCGCAAAAACTTTACAATGACCTTGAATTCCTAAAAGAAATCCTCCAAAACAGAAAACCACAAGGCACAACTCACTAAGAAAACCAAATAAAAATCATAAATTAAAAACTAATAACGAAACTGCAGTTTCCCAAGCCACTGCCGAAACGACCAGGAGTCTGCCCGACCGACTGCCCCGGACCTCTATACTCTGCGGCATGCAATTTCGCATGCATTAAGGCGAAGACCAGTGCGAAGCCCAGCCCAGGACAACAATAGCAGATATCCAGTTAGGGAGGCACGACCGCCACCTGTGCCCTCGAGGGAACGTCAGCGTAGCCAAACAGGCGACGACCAGCTAGAAGAAAGAAAGACGAGCAAGCAAGCTGAAAACAATTTTTTTTACCCATGCACTGCGTTGCATAATTTTTTTGATTGCACTGTGATACTGCATATTTTTTATATAACATAATATTTTGTAAAATTGAGCGGAACTTTATCGCCGATTAGACGTGTAGCCCGTAAAGCTAGGTAGAAACTTCTTCCGATATTGTCTGCTTCTCCAAATCCTGCAAGAAGATAATTTTGTCAAGTGATCTTACCATTGGCTGCTGGCTGTGCGACAACATTCTGCACGCAAATGGCATTGGGGTTGCCGGTCGGACTGTCGATGATGTGAGAAAAAACATCGGCTTGCGCTACTGTTGCAATGCATGTCGTGTTGTTGAAAGGGAAATGTCGTCTTTCATGCGGCAAACCAAGGGCAGTTTTAAGGAGCTGTTATCGAGTTTTAATAAAACTCATAACAGCTTTCTAGCGCTTGAGAAACAATTTAATAGCCTAACGCTACTAAATGAGTCTCCAAAGCGCAAAAAAACTGCTACTGGAGTGCAGCATTGCGACGGATCCCAACAACCCGCGGCGGGCTCTCAACAGCAGCCGCCTTTGACTCAGCCTTCGACCTCAGAATTAAATCCCAGAATTCTGAGGTCAAGTGTTAGGAAAGATTCGGTTCCTGAAGGTGCTGTGGGACTAAACGTTCCACCGCAAATTTCAACTTCGTCTCCTATGGAAGCACAAATTTTGACCCCCCATAACCCCGTAAATTTATCCCCCCAGGAATTACCGGCCAATATGGGCACTACAGGCACTCAGTCTGTTTCACCTCAAGCCCTCATAGCTCTCCCACCTACGAAACAAATATTCGTTTCGCGGCTCTCCCCTGGCCAAACATCTGAAGATGTTATTGCCTTTATACGAGGCAAAGTTAGAGCCGAAAATGTAAATTTTAAGGTGGAAAAATTCAAATTTTCTTACGCTAGGGATATTTCATCATTCAAAATAAATATCCCAAACGAATTCTTCGGCACGAAATGCTCAACCAAATTCTGGCCTGAATATGTTGTAGTTAAAGAATACGAAGCTAAGTATAAGAAACGGCCTGTTAAGATAACTCTTCCTAAGCCCGATCTGACCACTGTGCCCTCTACCTTCTCGGACTCTGTCCAAAAAATCTAAATATTTCGCTGTTAATCTCCTATCAGAATGCAAGAGGCTTGCGGAGTAAGCTGCCTAAACTGTATTCCGATAGTTTTGCATTCGCCTCCCATGTTATTGTGTTCACAGAAACCTGGTTAAAACCGGAGATTCTTAGCTCCGAAGTTTTCCCAGCTGTGTTCACGATTTATCGGCTAGATCGGCCTGTCAGGCGCGGAGGTGGGGTCCTCATAGCGGTCAACTCCACTCTCACGTCTGAATTAGTAACTTTCGAGGAAAACAACGAAGTTGAATTCCTTTGTGTGAAGCTATCATTTAATGGTCGCTTTGTTTTTATTACATGTTCCTACATTCCCCCACTGTCGGAACTGCCTATTTTTTGGAACCACCTTTCCGCCATTCGGATGGTTTCCAATATGCTTTCTGATAGAGATCATTTAGTAGTCTTGGGTGATTTTAATATCCCTGGGGCTATTTGGTCCCTAAATACCTCCTTTAACACACTTCAATCCTCAACGCAACATGATTTTATTGCTGGCTAGCTCGACATTTCGCTGTCTCAAGTCAACCATGTACGAATGTACGGCCAGTGTCAGTTTAGCGAGGGTGGCGCCTCTGACGCAACCTGAAGATCCCTATCATCCTACTTTCGATGTGACACTCGATATTGGGGCTGTTATACAGGAAATATCTGATAGACCAGCTTAAAAAGTTTACTGCTTTCGCAAGTCTGACCTCGACCGGTTGAATAATTTTATTTCTGACTTTAACTGGTCTGGTTTATACATGTCCACTGACGTGGCTGATGCCGTAGACATTTTTTACAATGCGATGAATTCATTCTTCTCGGACTGTGTCCCGTTATATTATCCCTCAATCTCAAATAAACCA
>VNJN01001981.1:44382-82386 GCA_008042485.1 Drosophila mayri | reverse complement strand
GTCCTTTAAAAACTAGCATAGAACAGCTTTCTGATTCGAAATTAATGCTGTGTAGGCCAAGTTATGGTAATTGAAAAACATTGAAATTCCCAAAAAATGAGCCAAAAAAATGGTTAAAATTTTTATAAATTTTTTAAAAATTCAAAAAAAATTAAATCGTTTGTTAATTGAAAACGTAAGTATGCAGATTTGTTAGTCCTTTAAAAACTAGCATAGAACAGCTTTCCGATTCGAAATTAATGCTGTGTAGGCAAAGTTATGATAATTGAAAAACATTGAAATTCCCAAAAAATGAGCCAAAAAAATGGTTTGTTAGTCCTTTAAAAACTAGCATAGAACAGCTTTCCGATTCGAAATTAATGCTGTGTAGGCCAAGTTATGGTAATTGAAAAACATTGAAATTCCCAAAAAATGAGCCAAAAAAATGGTTAAAATTTTTATAAATTTTTTAAAAATTCAAAAAAAATTAAATCGTTTGTTTATTGAAAAAGTAAGTATGCAGATTTGTTAGCCCTTTAAAAACTAGCATAGAACAGCTTTCCGATTCGAAATTAATGCTGTGTAGGCCAAGTTATGATAATTGAAAAACATTGAAATTCCCACAATTATCAATAATCAATAATCAATTATCATAACTTGGCCTACACAGCATTAATTTCGAATCGGAAAGCTGTTCTATGCTAGTTTTTAAAGGGCTAACAAATCTGCATACTTACGTTTTCAATTAACAAACGATTTAATTTTTTTTGAATTTTTATAAAATTTATAAAAATTGGAAGCACTTTTTTGGCTCATTTTTTGGGAATTTCAATGTTTTTCAATTACCATAACTTGGCCTACACAGCATTAATTTCGAATCAGAAAGCTGTTCTATGCTAGTTTTTAAAGGGCTAAAAAATCTGCATACTTACTTTTTCAATAAACAAGCTATTTAATTTTTTTGAATTTTTTTTAAATTTATAAAAATTTGAACAATTTTTTTGGCTCATTTTTTGGGAATTTCAATGTTTTTCAATTATCATTACTTGGCCTTTAAAGCTGTTCTATGCTAGTTTTTAAAGGGCTAACAAATCTGCATACTTACTTTTTCAATAATCAAACGATTTAATTTTTTTGAATTTTTATAAAATGTATAAAATTTTTTTTGGCTAATTTTTTGAATAATTACTGATTAATCCCATATGTTTACTTACCCATTGATTGGAAAATGGAGATGCCCGCCTCCGCTGGATAGTCTCCGTTGAGAATCACAGCTCCCAGTTCGCCAGCAATAGGTGCAGGCAGGTCCTTTAACTCGGCCTCGGCATTGGCATGGCAATCCACATAGACCTTTGCCTGCCGGTACACATCAGAGGCAACTTCCCCAAAGTGAACTTCGCCAGCGCCCACAGCTAAAAAACCACATAAAATTATATTTTAAAATTTAAACAGGATAGTTTGAGGATCTCAAAGCCTCACCATTAATATGGACACTGGACTTTTTGAAATCCTTGACATTGATGAGCGACCTTCGGGAGTATGTGGCTATGCAGATGACATCTGCATCCTGGCAGGCTTCTGCCGAATTTGAGCAAACAACTATCTCAGTTTGGTTCGTAGAGCCCAGTTCCTGTTTTAGATTCTCGGCCAAATCCCGAGCTCTTGCCTCCGTTCGATTATACAGAGTTAGTTGCTTCACCCGGAAATTGGCACAAAAGCCAGCGGCATGGATCTGTCCCTGTACACCACAGCCCACAATAGCCACGTTGATTTCCCTGTCCACCTCCGCCTGCGAACCGAACCGCCGGAAGTACAGATACTTGGTGGCAAGCACCGAGGCGGCAGCAGTGCGCCAGGTGGTCAGATCTGTACCGTCCATTATGGCCGATAGTTGGCCCGTCTCATTGTTGAACAGCAGAACGTGGGCCTGCACGCTAGGCAGCGGGGGTTTCCTGTGGGTATTCCCACTGAAGGAGGTCACCAGCTTGCAGGCGACCGTAGAGCGGGAGCTATCCTCCTCCGATCCAAGACTATAGTTTCCGACAAAGGCGGGCATTGTCAACAGGATCCGGCTATGATCGCCGCAGTTGGTAAAAATCCTGTTCGGTTGGATGGCAAATGGGCCTGTAGAGGGGGATTCGCTCGAACCCTGGTCCTTGACCACCGCCTTTAACGCCGACTCCACCGCCCCATTGACCAGCGGCCAGGTGAGCACACGACGCACCGCTTCTGCTCCATAATAAACAGGTGAATGTCCGCTCATATCTCTGAATAAACTGATATAATGACTTTGAATCTATGCCTGATATCAACAGCCTTATCTTTTCAGTAACTTGAGTTTGGTATGAATCGGGAATGGAAGATTGATGTATGTATGTATGTATATATAAAGCGATCCACTCGATCGATTTGTATCGATATATTGTTTTGTGGAGAAATCAATCTTTAAAAAATCCATAACTAAGCCGCAATTCGCATATTAATAAAATTAGATTAAATAAATAATAAATAAGTAATAAATAAATAATAAATAAATAATAAATAAATAATAAATAAATAATAAATAAATAATAAATAAATAATAAATAAATAATAAATATAATAATATAATATAAATAATAAATTTAAGAAGAATCGATATTATTTTTCATTTGGATGGCAGTAAGCATTGACTAAATTGTCAAAAGCTTGTCAACTGAATTAATAGAGACGATGCCTCGCCCTAGGGATACTATCAAACTGGCACTGCGCCAGGAAAAGGAGAAAGTGCGCTTGGCCCAAACCAAAATGGATGTCGCTCTGGTGAAGGTCGATGAGCTGGGCAGACGCTACATCCAGGAAGTGGACAAAAGGATCAAGCTCATCCAAGACACCACCGACAAGAAGCTGCTGAATATGAAGTGGTCGGATTTTCTTGAACTCAAGATTGATAAGATTGCTGACTACCCAGGATCAGGTGAGATATTGTACACTTGAGAGGAGATTATCTGGGGGCTATTTTAGAGCGTGTCTTCCAGTTTCGCCTAGTATTGTGGCCCCACGCAGCCGTTCTGTTAGCCACAAGAAGCATAAAGCCCATATTCTACCGCGGGCTCAGTCGCTGGACAGTACGGGAAAGGGCGAGTCTCCGCCATTGAGCTTCCAGCGGTGGCCCCGTGCTGGCGAGCCGGTGCTCTCAAAGGCGGGCAGTCCGCTGGCCTTGCCGAAGCTTTTGGTGGATAGTTGTGTCAATGTCCAGATTCCCACCAGCAAGGGGGTTATTACGGTGAAGTCACACAAGATGGTGAGCCAGGTGAAGCGCGAGGTGCTTATGGCCTTGGACAAGAACACCATCGACCAGGTGAAGAGGCTGACTGCTAACCTGGATGAAATTGTGAATATGGCCAACCAACTGGGTCAACTTTAGATCGAAGTATAACGAATTGTAACTCGGGTTATATATGTAAACAAATTAATATTCGTCAATTTGAATATTTCTACAAATAAAAGTATGCGTTGCATTTTGGAAATGCACAAAAATTAATTGTAAAGTTATAAAAAACATCTCATAGAAGATATTTAAAAAGTAGTTTCCAAATTTTCTAATGATTCAAACCTTTACTAAAAACTTAATTAAATAACCTTTAATTTTAAAAATATTCTTTTCTTCTACAAGTGCAAAGAGGGAATTTATAAATAAAAAAAAAACTAAAAATGCAAAAACAAAATTGAAAACCCGGTGAAAAGGCGGAATATAAAAGCAACCAATAATCGAAACTATTAGACAAAGGCGAACTAAGGCAATCGCTGCCACAATAACAATAACAATAACAATAACAACGAGAAATAAAAACTTGCCCGATCGAATCTAATTGGTGGAGGGGATGGATGGTAGCGAGGGGAAAGGAGTGCGGGGTTCGGGGGATATGGGGTCCATTGGGTGCGGCGCCAACGCTAAACATAACGGCACAATTATATTCGCGGCTATATGTGCAATACATACTCGCAGTCATAGTAATATCTGTGCACCAGAAGAAAAGATATGTAAATATGACATGTATATAATATATTTATATTTTAGAAATTAGTTTTAGCATATTATTCAGGCTAGAAAATAATTGAATACATATTATAACGAAAAAAAATAATGTTAAATGCCAAAATACCTTTTAAATATTTAAGTTTTATTTATTAAAAGCCTTTTGTTTTTTTTGTTGTGCTTTGGAAATTAAAAAAACGTATAATGTATGCACTTTAATCTTTTAATTATCGCTTTACATATAAACATTTAAATAATAAATAAATATATTTTCGTTTCATAATAAAAATGAAATTAAATATATTTTTGTAATCTATAAATATTTGTGAAGAACAAATTTTAAATATAGAAAATAAGATGATTTAAAATAGTTTGTTTAAACCATTAAAATCATAAATAATTTACATTTTTACACCTAAAAACATATGTGTTTTAGTTTCTTTGTATATAATCCTTATTTTGTAAGATTTTGAAATATAAACAATATTTTTGTAATTATCTTATTATTAGCGCTTTCCTTAATTATAAAAAGATAAAAATAAAATTAAATATATTGTTTATATTTGTATAAAGTTATAAAATAAAATATGACATTTTAAGGATATGATTATCCTCGAGGATAATTTATAGATGTGAAATTGTATGCTGAATTTTTCGCTGTGCGCACGGATACGGTAATTGTGGGCATAGACATATAGATATATATATTATAATATTTGTTTTCTACCTTTTTGCCACATTCTCCAAGGACAGACCACATTTTAGTGAGCGCCGTTGCCGCCGGCTAACGGCACAAGCCCATTCTAAGATTGATCTACAAAATGCGAAACTCCAGCTTCGAGTTTTTCGCGTTGCCAACTTTCCCTTCCCCATGTGTGAGTTTTTTTTTTTTTTTTGTATCTGTGTGCTGAGTGTGCGGGCGCGCACTAAAACAAAAACAAAAACTAAAGGAAAATAAACCATATAGACATATGTATATTACATATGTGCATACATACACATATATAAGGCAGTGCAAAAATCCAGCTCCTAAGGTAAGGTGTGGCAATGTTCTGTTTCTGTGTGGGGCTGTAGTTACAGTTACTATAATAAATGTATCTGAACATTACCATGACTCTTGCGCCGTTACAGATACAATTTCAAAAGCCACCAGCCAAAAGTGGCATAAATAGAAAAAAAATAATCAAATTTTCAAATGTGTTGGCAGCTTGAATGCTAAAAAACTTCCGACTGAGCTGACTGAAAAGACAAGAGTCTCAGATAAATTATATTTCTTTTATAAATTAATTAAAATAAAGTGAATTTAATATTTTTTTTATAGTTTAAAATAAATTATAACTAAATTTTGATTTTCTGCTTAAAGTTCAAATAATTTCTAAGCATTTTTACCAATTAACAGTTTCTAATTTAATTTAATTTTTGTTTTATTTATATATTACATTTACATATAAACAAATAAATTTGACACGTATTGAGTATTATTGCAATTCCTAGGCCAAAAGTCAACTTACTTCAGTTGGCCAATAAATTCAGTTAACTTTGATTTTGGGCAACGTGAAATCCTTTTTTGCCATTAAATTTTTGGCGCTTGCCAAATCGTTTAGTAATTTATTCAAAGTGTCAGCGACAATTCACTTTTCGGACACGGATTCTGGGGACTACAATTGGACTTGCTGGGGACTGGAATTGGATTTTGAATTGGAGTTGGAATTGGACTCGAAATCAGAATCAGAATCAGAATCAGAGTCCGGGGCTGTGGCTGATGCTGTGCCTTTTTGCGCAATGCCAAAATTTATGGCTGGCCACTTACCCGGCAGCAAGGTCAGAACACTTAGAACCACACTGCCGGTGGTTCGTTTCGGTGGCCAAGTGGTGAATTGTGGAGGGTTCTGATTCCAGGAGCGGGGCATGCAACAGGTCAACCCAAGCCGGAGCAGGCGCCCAGCAAATGAGTCAGCTGGGGCAGTTCGACTTTGATTTGTGGCACCGCGGCGCGAGCATAAATCAGCCAGCAAACTGTACATTTCCAAGGCCGCTGCCACACAACCACAGCCACGGGCACAGCTCCAGAGACCCACCCAGGGCAGGGCCCACACACTGAGAAATGGTTGTAAAGGCAAAATAGCAGAAATATCAAGGCTTTAAGTTTTCAAAACAAATCAAATTTATTACAAAAATTAGCCAAAATAATTAACAATATAAATCTAGAATTTAAATATATATTTTTTAACTTTTAAAATTTGTAATAATTTGCAAAAAGCTGCCTGGAAATCGCAAGGATTTTAAAAGCTTTAAAAAATAAATATAATTAACCTTATGTGGTTATAAACAAAATGAAATATTTAAAATGTTAATTCTTAAATAAAAAAATACATTTAAAAATCGAGTTTTTAAAGTCTAAAATATGAATAAATTTTCCGATTTTTCACCTGCACCGAATAGAGTTTTCTTGGTGTGCAGCCACAGGTAAACCCGTCAGAAAAGGTCACGTCAAGTGAAATTGTCCGGAGACAAAGCGAGAAAGCAGGCGACAGAGGCGAGTGAAAAAAATTATGTCAAAATTTGAATTAGCAGCTGGGAAAAGGGAAAGACTCGCAGACAAGACAATGGCGGGCATAAATTAATTTTGCTATCAGCTGCAGCCTCGGAAAAGTGCAGTCGCTTTTCACTTTCGCACTGCCACCAATTTGATTGGATCTCGGGCTGCGGCGGTGGAGGCCTCTGGGGCTGTGTGGTTCAGTTTCCAGCTGTTTTGCGGCGAGAATTATTTCGCGATAAAGCCGTTGACAGAAGCGGTTTCCCTTTTTCGCGCTGCGGTGGCGTGCAGTGAAAATGCCATTTCCCAGCGATGCCGAAGAATGGGGAAAACTGCATTAGAAATGAGGAAAAAGAGTCAAGGTAAAAATGTAATTTCGGGGTTTCCTCGTCAGTTTCTTTTTAGCTGCGTTGCATCAAGTTATCATTCAAATGGTTAAAAAATTAAACAATAATTTATTTTTATATTCAAACTTATTAAGCTAATAAAATAAGGGAAAACAATCATAACTAAACCTAAAATGCATTTTATTTAAAATGAAAAACTTTCTATTTATCTTAAGAATTCAACATAAAAATCAACATTTACTTTTAGTAAAATAAAAAAAGCCTTTAACAAATTTAAATTTAAATATTTGTCAAATTAAGAAAGAGGCGTACTTAATAAATATTTATGGAAAGCCACCAGAATTTATGACTTAATTCATTATTAAAAACTTGAGTGATTCTAATTAAAAATTACACAAAATATTATTTATTATTAGACTTTAGTTTTCATTATTATTTTTTATTATTTTACTCGATTATTAATAAACTTACTGAATAAACCAAAGACTCTTTAAGCTGTAATCTTAGTTTTGGCCACAATTGTGATCTACAGACCACTTACGATCCATTTGGCCGCCCTCTCGGACTAATCCTGGGCCTAATATTTCGGTGGCCTGTGATTAGCATATTTTTTGGGATACCCCGCACCTCAATCGAGCCCCCGTTAAGAGTTCCCGTTTTGGCCAAACTCTCCGACGTGTTTCATTTCCATTTTTCCCCCGTTTCGGCCACGATCGTGTAGGTTCAACTTGGCTCGTTTCGCTTCGTTTTTGTTGGTCTAGACGGGGCGCTGCTGCCATTATCAAGCTGCCTCAAAGTGGCGCGTCAGTCAGTGTTGTGCTTTCGGCCAGAGCTGACGCCTTGCCTTCCCGCTGCCTCTGCCTCTGCCTCTGCTTCTGCTTCCTTTTGGCCCGGCCAAGAGAAAAAAGGAACCAGTCAGCCAGACAGACAGACAGTCAGTCAGTCAGTCATTCAGAAAACAAAGCGGTTGTGAAGTGTCGCGGCTTATGAATTGATCGAACATGCGGGTAAATCAGCAAAATCTATATAATTTTTTGATTTTAACCCAGCTTTTTCGCTAATGAGCGGTGATGAATTTGGCCAAGAGTTACTTACGGTGCTAAATGATTTTAATTGCTGTTAATGGTTACTCTCACCCCCTTGTTTTTTTTTTTCTTAGTTTTTGTTTTGGTTTTCGTGTATATTTGATAATTTATTTGTATATTATATCTTTGCTGAATTATGAAACAACAACACAGAAAATAAGGCGAGCGAACAACCGACAACAAATGCAAATTAAATAATTTGGTTTATGGTGTGTATAGTCGAAGGAATCCTAAAGAATATTTTAGCGAGTGCAAAAAGAAAATAAAAATATCACAAAATATAATAAGTGAGAGGGAGCGTTGAAATAAAGAATATTTTATTTTTTTTTTTGGCGAAAAAAGTGAACCTGTTCCAGCGACGAGACAACAACAACGGCGGCTGGTGGATCCGACGATTGAGGTAAGCTAGCTGATTTATTTTGGCCTAATCACATATGCATATATGTACATATATGCATCAGGCATACAAGCTATATGCGCCGCAATACATCTCCGATAAGCAGAACAGCTAATATCCATAATATCTTGTTGTGGCCACAATGCAAATGTCGATTTAATAGGCTTTGCCAGCGAATGACCCGAATATATGTATGAATCCCCATTGTTCCGATCTGCAGTTCTGCAACGCTGACCGGACTTGGGCTTGGGTTTTGGCCTCAGCTTTGGCTTCGCGCAAACTAAGGCACTTCCGATCCCACTGAACCGCAACCATCTCGATGGCCATCCCAGCCGAAAGACGACCTTGCCCATGAAAGAACAGCCGTGTGGCCAGAACCCACTTTACCTTCTGGGCAAGGAAGTCCGGTGGCGGATTCGAGGCAATGAAACTCTAAAACCTTCTGTTATTAATTTAGCAAGGGAATAATATTCGATAGTGAATATAATATGGGAAACTTTAATACAAGTATAATAAAAAATAATATATAATAAATACATATATCATATATTTCAGAAACTTTTCTACTAAAAATCACTAGAACTAAAGCCTTGAGACTTTCACTCTTTTTTGTTTCTTTTTTGAGGATTCTTATACGATAATTTCCCAAACGGTTTTAGTTTATATTGCACATATATATACATATATATATTGAAGTTACTCCATCCATCAGTTGCTTAACTTTCGGTTGGATCCATTTGAAACAACAAAAAAAAAAAAAAAAAAAGGAACAGTGACCACAACAGAAGTTGGCAATAAAGAGCATTTTAAGCATTTACCTCTTGACCCGACCCAGTTCCATATGTCACAAAGAAACAGCGTCAGTCGGTGGTTGGCTCCACTCCCCGTCTGGATCTGAGACACACATCCCCTCCCCGCACCCCCATTACAACCATTGCGTTCTTCCAAAAAAAAAAAAAAACAAAAAAAATTGCATTTGCATTTAGATACAAAGGCCTACGCGCAGTCGCAGAGCCGCCCACTTAATGGCCGCGTATTCTGTTCCTACTCGTTCCCGGTTCCCCAGTGCCCGCTCCCCATTCCCTGTGCCACATTCCCCGTGCCCCATTGAGCCGCCGTTCCATTCCGTAGCGTTCCATTGAGCCATTATCACCCGCCGATTCCCAATCCCGATTTCAGTCGCAATGCAACGGTCGTTGGCTCAAAATGGCCAAAATATATGTGTTACGTCGCGTAAAATTGGTAAAATAAAGCTCGATACAAATAACGGAACGTGCCTTAAAATATGTTGTTTATATGACAATTTATTTGTATGTTTTTTTTTTTGGGGTTTATCGCCAATCGAATTGTTTAACAAAACCGAAACAAGATCCAGTTAGTGCAAAAAGAGAAACATCATAAATTAGCAAAAGGTATGCGTAATACATATAAGAGCGATTTAAGCTGATAACAGAGACTGATAATGACCAAAATAAAATTAAATAAAGCACTTTATATGGGTGGCAGGCCTTGTTGTGAAAGTGATTTGAAAAGTGCAAGTAAATTAATGAAAATAAACAAACTTCGTATATAAATTGTGGGGCGTAAAAACTTTATAATTTTATGGAAACTATATATTTGAATATTTGAACAAATCAATTTAAATTGAATTTAAATTAAGGTTGAACATGTGTTCTTTAACTGAGACTGAATTTTTTAATAATTAAATCAGTTAAAATATACATTTTAGAATTTGGTTTTAACATTTAAAATAATAAAACGTTTTCTTTTTTTACTGATTTATCTTTAAAATTCTTCTGCTTTAGAAAATATGTGATTTAATTGATATATCTAAATAAGCTCTATATTTTTTATAAAGTTTATAGAATTATTTTATAAACTTCTTACCTCACCTTTGACTTGAAACTCTATCTATTTCTGTATGCCCCCCCACAACTTCCCATTTCTCTCTTTGTCGGCACTTTGTTTGAAATTTTGAAATGTTTTTTTTTTTTTTTTGCGAATTTACTTTCTGTGATTGTTCCCATTTTGGCTGTGACTGTGCCTGTGGCTTTTCTACATTCGTACGTAAACGTACTATATAGCGTTCGGTCGGTTGGCTTTGGCTCACTTTGGCAGCTTTCTTGCATAATAAACAAGATCAGGCTCAGCACACAATGTGCAGCATTAGGCCAATGTTGGTACGTGGACACACTCCCCAGCAGTGGGGCATGGGGACAATCATGGAGGACAGCGGGCGCTAAGCTGCTAAGAAAACAAAAAGCGAAAAGTCGCCACAGCAGCGTCAGTGCACGGCAAAAAAAAAAAAAAACACTATTTTACATATTAAAATTGTTTATAATTTTAGCCCTAGAAAACGATTTTTAACAACTTTTAATACCTCTTAAATATATACAAGAACTAACGTTAAATATTTAAAGGATTTGCATAATAAAAAGGTTCTAAACCTACTCCTGAATATTTGAAATATTGGATTGTGGGTTAAGAATGTTATTTTTTTCCATGATGTTAAAGGAAAACAAAGTCGGTACTTAGAACTTTTGGCTTTAATGTCATGACAAAGTGTGCGAGTTAATATTTAAGGTTCCTGTTAACCTGAACGTCAATAAAACATAAACTGATTGCTGATAATCAACAGAAAATGTAGAGAAATCATCAAAGTGCATTTCTAGTGAACTTTTTAGTTTTAAACTATGAACTTGTCTTAAATTTATCTCAGTGCCAGCAGTAGCGTCAACAACCGCCGAAAACAACTAAGACAACCGATGTCGGTGGCTACTTTTGCTCTCGTTTCGACTGCTGCGTTAGGCACATGGATAACTGGATAACTTGGACAGTTTCCCGTTACCATTTGAGCCCCCTCCCGCCCCATGTAACCCGCTTTCCACTCCCTCCTTTCCGTTTCCCGCTTCTCCTCCTGTCGTGTTTGCTGTGAACCTGCCACAGCAACGCCAACAACAAACAAAAAACAAAACAACAGCAACAAGCCAAGGCACAGAAAATAAATCGCAAAACCGCAAAAGTTTGCAAATTTTTGTTTTAACTTTACAATAATAAAAACAAAAAAAACAGCCACAAAAAACTAAGACTAAGAGAACCGTTGCTCCATTTCGGCGATCAGCAAACCCTTTTAGTCTTTGTTTTATATTTTTCGATTTGCAAATACTTATAGACAGACGGGCCTGGCCATAGATATAATATTGCGCGACATCTCATTAAATAAAAAATAATAAAAAATAAAAGGCAAGCCAAAGGAAAATTTGGAAAATTTCTAAATAAAATCAAATAGCAACTCGTTCTAGGAACGACCCTCTGGCGATGAGCTGTGAAGTGGCGTAAGATTGGCAGAGGGGATCAAAGGGGGGATCCCCCATAATTTGTTGGGTCTGGTAAATGCGGACGCGTGCCACAAGTCGAGCTACGATCGAAGCCAGCCAGCCATAATTGCCCCACACTCTGCCACCACTCGAGGAGAGTCTCGCATCGCGGATAGCGGATCGCGGATCGCGAATCGCCGGCCTCCAGTTGAAAGTTCCAAATCGCCAGTTGTGCGAGTCTCGAGTCCCAAGGAGCTCGACGTCGTGCCGAGCGATCTGCATTGTTTGGCAAATTTGTAAGCCAAAAACTTATTGCAAACTTTATTTTTTTGTTGTTTGTGGTCTGTTGTCTCCAGCTATTTGTGTTACCCTTTTGCTGGAGGAGGGCTTTATGATTTCATAGGAGGTTTGCAACATTAATGACAATGGTTTGGGGACTAGTCTGCTGCTTGTTCAGTTTTGCAATGAGATTATTATGCTCTCAGCAAGGGTATCCTTTAGTTCCCTATATCTTGGCAGCCTTTCTTCCTTTCTCGTTTGGGGTTTTCTTCTTATTTACTGCAAGTACTTTGTGCTGCTTTGCTGGACAGCTTCTTGTAATAAAGGCTAGTGCCTCCGGACACCTTGGCCATGTTTACCTTGCAGCTTGTGGCAGGCAGGCAGTCAGTCAGTCAGTCCGTTCCTCCTTAGCCGAAAGATAAACTTCGCCCACATGGCCACCAAGTGTCGGTGCTGAGTGCTCGCATCTTAGAGCTCAGAAATGCCACGGCAACATGACAAAGTGCCACCACAAACAGCCAGGCTAAAGAAGGCTAAGAAGCAATAATGGTAACAAAGCCAAAGATATTGGGTAACTTCACTTTGAGAGATGTGAAGCATGGGTTTGTTCCTTAATGCACTTTAATTGCTTTTTAAAACTATTTAAATTAAAGCTTTGAAGAAAGGCATAGGATAGTGATATTGATACTGATACTGATACCCCCCCATTTATGTAATTATATTCAAGTGACTTGCCTTCCAAGTGCTTATTTCACATTCTAATTAGTTTTGTTTTGCAATTGTCGATGCAAATCTGCTGCCCACAGGCACAGCATTTGTTTTTGGCATTCGGATGCCACATTTATGGCTTGCAAACCATTTCGGGGCAAACTTCAAAGGGTAACCGGCGGCCATAGATACAGAATTTTTAATTTGGAAAAGGAAAACATTTCAGTGGGCAAAAGTTTAATTAAAGCTAGGCGCTAGGCATGTTTGCCTCAAATGAACCTTGGCAAGAATTTCCATGGCGCAACGGCAGCGGCCACTCAAGCGCGTCATTTGGTTTATCAATTTGTGTTGTGCAAAGGCCCATTACCCTCCTCCTCCCCTTCCACACATATGGTATGTATATATACTCCAGCCCCTTGACTCACAAAAAATCGTACTTCTCGAGCTCTCGAAAACTAGAGCAGCCGCCACCGGGGGTAGATATGTGCAACGCCCACTGGGTGTGGAGAGACGTCCGAGGCTGGATGGCCATGCCTACAAGTCAGTTGGATATATGTATGTATATAGCTTTAGCTACCATTTGATTTGCTTTGGCAGCTTTTCATTTGCAATCCCCAGTCCCTGCCCCCGCTCCACCATCTCTCCCGCTCTCGGATGACAACAGATCATGACAATGCTCAAGGTGCGATGTCAAGACCTCGCGCCACATGCTACAGAAATTGAAACATTAAAGATTTCAAGTCACACGATCGTGGGTCAGCTAAGCTATATGTTAAGTATACTATATAGTATGGGAGATATAGCCGATGGAGTGAGAAGGTAATTCTCCTTAAATTTTCCCCCTAGTTCCTTGTTAGAAATTGAAAATATATATAAAATCAAGCTGCCCCCCCGATGATCATTATGGTTTTTCGCCATAAGAATTACTTTCGAATTTTTTGTGTGCAGACGCAGACACAGATGGCCAAACATTCGGCATGGCTATGCTCTATTTGCTGTGGTTTGGTTCACTTCGGTGCTCTGCGGCTCGGTTCGGTGGCTCCGTGGTGCAAGTCAGGGCGGTGGTTCAATCGAACCAATCGATCCGGCGGTGTCACCGTGTTGGCGTTCACTTGGCCGAACTGACTGCCGCTGCCGGTGCAAGGTTGGGTCAGGGTCAGGTGTCTCTAGACTGGAGCTTCTGACACCTCAGGGTGCTGAGCGTCGATCTTAAATGGGATTAAAGTCAGCCAAGTGATGTGTAATTGATATTTAACTGCAAGCTAGACGCAGTGGTTGTCCTTTGCCATTCTAGCTTAATGCTTGGATATATAATTATTGCATTGTAACAATTTGTAATTGAATTTTATTTATTAGTTAGTTTGTTTATCTCAGAAATATCGCCGGGCTTGAGCTGCAACCTGGCTTTGTGCTGTGTCTTAAAAATTGCATCGCTTTGTAAATAAAACAATAATAATAATAATAATAATAATTATCATGGCAATATACAAAAATTAACTCGAGCTTTGAATGGCATTTTTAATTAGTGCGAAGCAGGCTTTATTACCTCAATTCAAAGACTAGTTTTGGGTTCATATAATTTAACTAGTTTCATATTAAATACACTGAGAAAATGCAAATTGCTTAACCCTTAATTTAGGTTTTATCTTTTTTTGAGTCTTTTTTGTACTTGTGTTTAGGATTTTATACAGCCTTTTCAAAGATGTTTTCAAATTCAGTTATTTTTTCCTGAAATTAAGTTATTTTTCTCTAAATTGAGTATTTTTCGTTTTTTAAGTTATTTAAAGTTATCTTTGTTTATGTTTTAACTAAACTTATTGACCATCATTGTGTTATTTTCTCTAAAACAAGTTGCAAAATATTTATTTATTTCCTATTTGTTCTATTATTATTGTGAATTATTTATTTATTATTTATTATTTTTCTTTTCTAAACTTAAGCTTACTCTGAAGTAAATATTTATTTCTTGCTTATTTTCGGAATAGATTTTCTATATTTGTAAATATTTCTTTCTAATTTATATTATTTATTGCATTGCTGGCCGAACTCTAACCCTCTGGTATCACCTCTTAACCCACCAAAAACCCAGCCCAGAACCACTGAACCCTCGCCCTGTGTGGCTTTCACTTTCGAATTGGACCCCGCACACAGTTGGCTTTGTGGTCTCTGGCTCCTTGGCGGTGTCTCGGCTTGTTTTGTTTATTTTATCGAACCGAATCGATCGGGATCCAATCACTTTGTGAGTGGCCAGTTGACGCCTCCTCCGTGAACTCTCCCTCACCCCTTGATTTTCGCGATGCTGTTCCGCCAATCCATTGATAAGGCTTTAACTACCATCCCAACTTTGCTCCAACTTTGGGCTTGGGCTTGGGTGTGGGCCAAGAGCGGGGGGTGGCTGTGGCCGAAATGGCGCAATGACATTTAAATTGGCTACGAAAATGTTGCTTGTTTTTCAAAAACCAAGAGCAACAGCCAACGAATTTGATTTGACAAAATGAAATGCGCTCAAATTAAAGTGATTTCTTGTAGTTGTTGTTTGCTTTTGCTTCTTTATTGGCTTGTTTTGCCTTTTTGTTGTTCACCTTTTGCGGCTGTTTGTTTGTTTATTTGTTGTTACAACAATTACAATGGCTGCCAGTAAAGGCAGTAACAGCGGCAGCGAAAATATAACTACAGAAAATGAAGAAAAATTATGACTTTTGATCTAATTATGACTTTGGACCCTATTTGTTTGTCCCGCGGCAGCCTTGGCCCCAATTTGTTTGCCTTACTTTACTAAAACCCACACGATCTTTGGTTTATTTTCGGTTGTTATTGTTGTTATTGTGGCTTTCTCTGCCGCATTCTAATATCGATTCAGCCACGCCCCCCCCCCCCCCCCCCCCCCCCCCCTGCGATCGAGATGTATATATATAGCCTGGAAGCAATAATTACTGCTGCCGCCAACATTTTGCAATTATTTTGTTTTTGTATGATTTTGATTTGATTTTGGGATTGGTTTTCGGTTCGGTTCGATATTTTAAATTGGAGCAGTAATTGAGAGTCGGTTTTATTATAAAAAAATATCGCGGCATATTTAAGATAACTAAATAATTATCCCCGGGTAATATTGTTTACTGCCTTTGCTTCTTGTTGCTGCTGCACGACACTCTACGCCTTGACTCCTAATTTTGCGCAACTTCAGCGCCGGCAAACGAAAGACTTGGGAAACGAACTTAAGCATTTTCTTTTTGTTTTTTTCTATCTTGTTTTTGCTTTCTGCCTACAGATATGTAGAAGAGAAAAATAGAAAAAAAAGGCGTGGCCCAATCAAGAAGCAAGGGGGCCTTTCAGCTGCACTAAACAATTTTGTCGCTCAAAACGACTCCATTAAGTCAGTCGATGGTTTTATGACCGTGCGCTTATTGCCCGCTGATAAATTGCATTTTGTATACACTAAACTAAACGGTAATAGAAGAGGGTCCTTTGATTCTGCTGAAGGATACGAGACTTTTAAATAAAATGTAAAAAAATATTTAGGTTTATAGAGGGGGATTATTTGGTTGTGCTAGAGCTTAATACAATAATAATATTTATTAAAAATAAATCGGGTGAGTTCTCATTTAAAAATGTTTGAAAGTTAAGATATTTTCTGAGTAGATTTAAGTCCTTATTACACTACTGAACATTTTGTAAAATATATTTGTTAATCTGAATTTATTGCCAAACATTTATCATCTTATGAAAAATAAAAAAAGACATTTTTCCTTATCAATTTCTGTTTAATAAATATTTAAGGTTTTATGTTTATTTATAATTAAACTATATTTATGATTAAACTCAAAGAGCAGTGCATATTCGCTAGCTTTACTCTTAAGCATTTTCTTTTTTTTTCTTTTTTTTTTGTTGCTTTTTTTGTTTGCTCATATTTATGTAAATTTCATAGGCGTGACTCAATGATTTGTAGTCTGTGGGCCATATAACCGTCGCGTCGATCTGCATATCGCCGTGGCTATATTTGTGTATTCGAATCGCGTTGACAACTCGGCGACGGCCCTTTCACATATATTTTTTTTCCTCTTCTATATCTAACATTTCGGAATGAACAATCAGCGGCCACGGATTAGCTGTGCATCGACAGAGCTGCTGCAGGCATATGACCAAATGTATATCCACATAGCCATGTAGCTCCTAGGCCCGTGCTGTCAAATTCGTTGCACTCATTAGGCCAATTCAATTGAAAATAAAAAAATACAAAATCAGAAACCTAAAAATGTAAGTGAGCCTTAATTGTGTTGTTAAGGCCGTTTGGTAATTTGATATGATATGAACCGCGCCGTCAAAATTAATCACTTCCCTTTTTTGCTAGAATTTGCATGCTGACTAGACTTTCAATTTTGTTAGTTTTTTTTTTTTTTTTCTTGGCCAGAACCTGAGCCAAGTCGGTGCGGGTTTCCATTGAATTTGGGTTTGCTTTTCCTTTTGGTATCAATTAAAACCAAATTATGCCCCGCAGGCAAGTCTCGGAAAATGCGCACCCAAAGCGAGATAATGCCCGTCCGGCCATAACGGGTTTGCGCTACGCACTCAAGGTTGCCATCTTGGCCAGCATCCACCTCAGAGATATATATATATATACATATATACCTGAACATATATGCAGCATGTCTGGAAATAAGTGCATATAAGCCAATGCATATCTGTGGCTCTAATCGAAGGCGAATGCAAATATCTGGCAAGGGTACGGCATCGAAGTCAAAATGAATCACTCGAAGGAGCACAGAAATCGGGCCAATTAATCAGCAGATACACTACTTGTCAAAATAATAGGTGCACGAGGTGAAGGTTTCTTTCAAGCCCCCAAGAAGGCTGGAAAATGACTCCTTTCCGTTAGCTTTCCTCCTTGTCTAGCGCAATTTTAGTCATAAAACTATCATTATTTAACAGTTAAATCACTCTTTCATTTTATCCTTAATTAAGTTTTAATAGTCCAGCATTTTGAAGCCGTAACTATCTACTTTCCGCTCATTTATCTGACTACATTCATTACCATTTGGCGTTTGCTTAATTTCAATTTTAATTCACTTCATTTTCCTCATATTTTTGAGATCACAATTATGTTAATTTATAGAAAAAAATAAGATAAAACTAGGAAACTGATTATGAGTTATAATTTATATGTACTTGTGGTGTTTGTGTCCCTGTCAATGTTCGATTTATTGGTGTCGAGTTTACGAATCGTGCCGATTGCCATATTTGATAATGATAGGTTGGACAAGCAACAGGCCACCGGCCACCGGCCACCGAGGTGGTCCCATCGATCGATCAACTTGTCGCATGCCCAGCGATAAGATCTCCGCCACATGCCACATGCCACATGCCTCCTTGGTCTTGTTCATTTTCGCTGTCATAAGTTCTATGCTCTCAATTTGGTCAATCGATTCGAATTCATTTCAAATTCGCTTCAATTCAGCTCAATTTATGCGCTTCCTGTCCAATCGATTCAGCGCATTCTCAGCATTGATTGCATCCTGTCGAGCGCCGCACATTCCTCGGCCACTTTTGGGGGCTCCATCTGACCAAATGTGGAGCACTACCCTCCCTCCATCGCAACACAGATCGACATGCCGCTCATAAGTCTCTTTTATGGCACTCTAAACTGTTTCACATCGCAATTATTGTTAATCAACTGGCAGACGGCTAATTGTAGCCTTAGCACTCGTCCATAAACAGACAATTTATAATCCCAATTAAATGCGATAAGTAGCCGCGACAATGAAAATGCCCAGGTAGTAATTTTAAATATGTTTTGTTATATTTGGAAAAGGCCCTTGGGGGAAGTAACGCAAAATAAAATGCTGGGAAATACAACTAACAAAATATGGCTAATGTCAATTTATTGCCTGGATGGGTCTCAGAAAACATAGCCAGGGGACACGAACTTAGCGATTTGAACGTATTCAAGCATGAGAAGGTAAAAGAAATAAAAAAAAAATATACATTTTCTGAATGACAGAAACATTTAAAATTACGTATACGTAATATTTTATTCAAAAGCAGAAGTTTGCTATTTATGCTTATTATATATACAATATAAAATCCTTAGGATCTAATTTGTTATAATTAAACTAGAGAAATCGCATTTCGAATGCTCTGCAACTCCATTCCCCCAGATTAAAAACTAAGTATACTTAATACGTATACGTAATATTTTATTCAAAAGCAGAAGTTTGCTGTTTAGAGCTTTTAGATATACAATATTAAGTCCCCATGATCTAATTGGTTTTAATTATATCAGAGAAATCGCATTTTGCATGCTCGGCGACTCCAAATCCCATCATTCAGATATTGCATTCGATTTCAAGGGCCATTGGAATATCTGCATTCATCGCTGTCATATGCAATGAATGCATATCGTTTGTCTTGAGCCCCGGCAAATGCATAAATAGATATACCAAGCACATAACTCAGCTCGAACAATATCAGGTTGGACAAATAGTTGGCAATATGTTTTGCAATCGTTGCCGATGTCGATGCCATATGTCAATGGCTTCTGCGGGTTCTCACAATTGCCACACAGTGTGTGTGTGTGTGTGTGTGTGTTGTTCAAAAGCAATTAAATGCGATTTAATTATCGGTCGGAAGGAGCGAGGGACAGCCCAGGGAATGACAGATCCATTTGCCCAATGGAAATACATGTAGTTTTATTTTTTTTTTTTTTTATTTCTTTCGCTTGGAATTAAATGCAAATGAAGAGAGCCGGGGCACAGAAAAATCTTTGAAATAGTTGCTCGTTCGTTCGTTGCGCATGCGTGTGAGTCGATTACAGCAACGGCTAACTGTTGACAAAGACTTTTATTATTGGCAGGCAGCAAGCGGCAGGAAAAACACACGACAAAACACACAAATATAAATATATTGTGCAGCAAACAAAGAAAAATGCATTGAACGGGCACGCATACCGAGCAAATTATATAGACCGAGGGGAGGGGCTCTTGGGGGGTGATTCCAAGGAGCACTTGCGTCATCGAAATTAAAGCATTGTGGCATTTATCATTTCAATTTGAGTGTTTGCCTTAAGTTTTTCGATTTGCCAAGCTCACAGCTGGAAAATTCTGACACCGAAAAAATTCGCTTTTCAATGGAATTCATTATGAAATTCACTTATCTATCAATTTCGAAGCGTTTTCCTCAGTCTGCAACGAGCCGAGTCCGAAGCGAGCGTGTTTTAATTTAAGCAAAGCCAAGGCAGGCCATAAAAGCAACATATTAAATCTCGAAAAACGCAAAAAAAGCAAGGCACAAGCAAGTAAGAAAGCCCAAAACTTGAATGTTGAATCGACTTTGAGATACCTGGGAATCTATAAGTAACATTATTCATGAAAATTCCATATAAATTCTTTACATAATTTAACTTTACAGAATTATTAATAAATCCCCAAAGCTAAGTCTTTATTTTTGCAACTCCCATTAATATGCAAATTGTTCAGCAATAACATTAAAATCCAACTAAAAATCTATTATTTACAAATAGCCTTACATCTCTTTTGTTGCCTGGTATTTAGTTATAATACCCTATGGCCAACGGGTATGATAATAACACCATCAAACCACCGAAAACGAATCTCTTGAATGCCCAGAAGACGATGATTGCATTGATGATGATGATGCGCGTGCCATGGCGCCATTTAGTGTAAATTTGTCGATGCTTCCGGCCACAAATAAAAAAGATAAAAAAAAAACATTTTGCTGGCCCACCTGCCGCCGAAAAGAGTGTTGCTAGTTGCTTGTTGCTACTGCAGTAGCAAGTGGCAACATCAACAGACAGACATTCACTTTGGCTGCCTTTGCCGTTTGAATTGAATGCCAAAAAAAAAAGAAAAAAAAGAAAAGCGCATCATAATTTCCGCGCGGGAAACTCTGGGGAAAACTCTGGCCCACTCAAGAGAGCGAGAGCCCGAGCGGGTGAAAGATGAGTCGGCAGCTTTTATGGTCCCGCCGCTAGATGGTCGGCTGCCTGGATGGCCTGTCTTCACCTCGGCCCATCTATCAATTTGAATGCAATTCGAGCGACCCACTCGATCCGGAGCCAAGTCGAGTACAAGTAATTTGCATGATGTGGCTGCTGCAGCAGCAGTTGCTGGCAATTAAGGCGTTCGTTTTTATGCATTCTGTTTTTGTTTCAGCTTTTGCCTTTATTTTTTTTCTGGTCCGGAAACCGTGCCCAAAAGATCGTGTACAGTTAGAACGGACGGCGAGGCGAACGGCTTAGACGACGACGACGACGACGGCTACCGATAATTATTGTTAATAAATATTAGCTGCCAAAAGTGCAATAAACCAGACGAACGACAAGCGACAAATGCAAAGCAGCGACCCAAAGGGGCGTGGCTTGAAGGGGGCGTGAAGGGGTGGGAGGCACAGAGACTAGTCTGGTCGTTGTACTATGTAGCTAGTTAATTGCAATGGTATTATAAATATATATACATATATATATAGGTATACTTTGAGGAATAAGTTTATACTTTTTAAAAAGTCTCCTGTAAGACTTTTTAAAATATTTTTTTTAAGGGTTTGTAAAGCTCTAATATATTTGGGATAAATAATAATTAAAAATTATCTAAAAATTTGGGAGTTTTCCTTAAAACCTAAAGATTTAACTATTAATTAATTATTTAAGCTTTCAGTTTAGTTTAACAATAACGAATATCCAAAGAATCAATGAATTTTTGATTAAAGAATTTAACTATTTTTATTCTTTGAGTTTTTAATCAGTCATTTAAGAAACAATTTAAAGGAAACTTATTAGTTTTCTTATTTCAAACAAGAAATAATATTGTAGCAATCATAATCATAATTAGTAATTTTGCCATATTTAATTTAAAATCAATTATTTTCAGTGTCAAAATATAAAGTAGCATGCAACAATTTGGTAGTTTTTAAGTTTTGAAAAAAAAGAACAGTAAAGAAACTAAGCAAGAGCAATTATAGCGCTTAACCCAGACCAGATTTCGTAATAGTTTAATAACAAATTTTCAAGCTGACGAACGATCAACCGATCGATCGAATATCGAGACTGAAATTGAATTTAATTAGAGCTGAGAGTTCTATGACAAAATGATTAATTAAACTCAATTTGAGACGCCCACTGGGGGCCCACATAGATATGGGAAGCATATGGGACCCCGAGAGGCCGAAGTACTTATCGGATCGGGCCAAGTGTCGTTGCTAATGATTATGGAAGCTGGCGACATGTTGGAGCCCGCTAAATTGTTGTTAATTCCTGGCCATAACTCAGGCCGAGCGCCTCATAAACAAACAACTTTGTTAACAACCAACTGCCTGGCTATCAGTTGCAAGTGTTGAAGTCATAAATCTGCATAATCACACACATATGTATGTATGAAAGTGCGTTAGGTTTTCCTCGATGTGTGGGCAGGGCATTCGGTGTTAATTTTATGACCTGTCACCGATCGAAGTTATCATTACATTAGAATGGAGTGACCTTAGGCAGTGAGCTTAAGGAACTCTTTACTTAGGCCTGAGATAGTTCTCACTTTTGAAATTATCTCTCAGGTCTTAGATCAAGTTTTCACTTCCTCAAAGTCCTCCTGGATTTCAATTTAACTCTATGGAATGAAATACAAATCCACAGAGATCCCAAAGCCCTTCCTCCTCCCATAACCCCTGCTGGTGATTCTAAAGTTAATGCCATTCGCCTTTTGCCGTGTTTCAAACTCTCTCTGGGGCTGCACTTTTACCCGTCATTAGCGGGCGACACTCGAAGAACTGGAAAACTGTAAAAATTGTATACCAAAAACTGTGGCACATGTGAATAGATCCGAGGGTCACGCCTTGGGAAAGTTGGGCCTTTGTTAGATGTTTGTTTTAGTGCCTCGACTTTTGCCCTTCTTTCACTCGGTGCACCATGGAAACCGACAGCTGAAAACTGGAGCTACCCACTGTGCTGGGTCTTTGTTTTATGTTTTTTTATGGTTCATTAACGCCGCTGCGCCACAATTAAACGAAATTAGTAAAAGCAAGTAGCAATTGTGAGGTGGGCCTCCCTTCATTAGCCATTTGCATAATGATTGATAATCTCCGCAAGGCTCGTATTCTAATTAGAGATTTTCTGTGGGGATGGCAACGAATTATTATGGCTGAAAAATGCATCATTTATTTAAGAATTTTCAATATAATAAATAAATGTGTCTGGTATTTATTATTAACAACCTCATCTATAAGGTTGCTTGATTTATTTTCTTTAACGATTTGCAAAATCTATTGGCAAGTTTCTTGACACATGAACTCAAAACTTAGGTCGCCCTCCCCTTTTAAAGGTCAAATCACAATACGAAATCCTTTGAGCCCACAGTAGGCTCTGCAAAATGAACTGTCAAGAGACGTTTTCCGAATTCCAAATCCAACATTCCATACAAATTCCCCCCCTAGAATCAAAAGCATAATTTGGAAAAGACGGAGTAGCTAACATGGACGAAATGGTGCTTATGCAGGCGGGCGACGGCAAGTCGGTCTGGGCCCCTTTTGGGCTCCTCGATCGGTCGAAGGTACTGCGAGAAATGTGCCGCCGCATCAGGCCATCATATGTCAGCGGCCAGGACAAGGACAGGGACAATGGCAATGAGGTGGACAATCTTCTGCCGATGCACGGGATCCGAAGCATCGAGGTGCTGCTCAAGGTGCTGCTCTGGGCGGAGTTCCACATGGAGGACGAGGTGCCCGCCTGGGTAACCAATGAAAAGCCGGTATCGGCCTACGAGATGGAGCTGCAGGTCCACGACTGGGACAAGGAGTTCCTGCGCGAGAAAATCGAGTTCGTGTGCGCCCTGATGGATGCCGCCGACTACCTGGACATACCCTGGCTATACAAGCTCGCCGCCTACAAAATCTCTTTGCATTGCCGCCGTTCCAAAGAGGCCGCCAATAGCCTGCAGGAATATAGGGATAACATCCATCGCATGGCCATGTTCGAGTGGACGGGAGAGACAAGCGAGCAGGCCGTGACGAAGGTCCAGCCCGAGAAGGCGGCCATAATCGACATAAGCCACCGTGTGCACTTGGTAGTCATAAATTGCGCCTTTGTTCATCATGGTTAGTCAATGAGCAGAGGTTTTTAGGACAAATTCGACGGGACTATGCGATTATTTTTATTTATACCCATTGTCTGTTCTAAAATTTTTTTCTAACTGACCAAGCTGACCGGCATATATATTTTTAATGATCCAAATTATAATGTAGCTGTAAATTGTACGTTTTGCAAATTTATCTAAAGTTTTGAGCGAGATTTTTTCAACTCTTTTTATTTACCAACAACGAACTTGACATTGGGCCGAATGAAACGCCAAAAAAAAAAAGGAAAATGAGATCAAATCGATCGCTAAAGGAGTCATTTGTGTCGACTCACGCTTGAAGATCGTTATGCCTTCCGTTTTGGGCCGGCAGCTCTATTATTTACGGGCCAAAACTGACGGCGAAATCAAAGCGAACAGCGGTTAAACAATAAAAAATTTAACAATTATTGGCGGCGGAGCGGCTGTCCCGTAATGAATGAATCCGATGAGTGCGGCAAATCGAGTCGAATCCAGTCGAGTGGCAGCCACATCCGCGAATGCAGGTTGCAGCTTCTGTGAATGGAACTTGTGAATCAAGTGGCATCGGTACACAGCGAGAAATATATATATGATACAATTTATGCACATCCCAAGATTCATTTAAATCAAGCAAGGTTTTTGCTTTTAATTTCCCATTTGTAAAACAAATCAAAATCGATCAAAACTGCTCCCAATTTATTTCTCTGCTCTTGAAGATGTTGTCCAGTTCATGATGATCAACACCTCAAGCGGCTCAACGATAAGCCGTCTTGTCCATTAACCAACTCCGGCTGGACTTAACTCTTTCGGGAGCTTAGGCCATGGATGGATGGATCGAATGGGATGGGATGGGATGGCAGAGACAAATAAAATTGTAAATGCAAGTACGGTTTAATTGAGGAACTGCCGCTGATGCTGCCGAGATCGTGGCACACGCACATGTGTGTGCAGTTGCAACATGCAGATGCAGATGGAGATGCAGTTTGCAGTTTGCAGATGCAGATACAGATTCAAAGTTACTCACAGATACACATAGTTGCGCTCGGTTGCTGGCAGCCGACTCATGGCGATCTTAGGGAAATTGCAAAACATTTACTCAGTTCCAACTACAGCCACGACTCCGATATCCGGTTGCCGGGCAAATGTATTAAATCATTTTTGTATTTTTTGTATTTGTATTTTGCTGTTGCATTTTTTTTTGTATTTTTCTCGACAGCATGCACAGGAAAAAGGCAAAGCATATAGGAGCGGCGTTCAGGCAAATAAAATTAAAAAACATATACTAAGCTCTATAATTTTTTCTAAAATATTTCTTACTGCTTAACATTTTGAGCAATTTCTGATCCAAAATGCCTCCCCAATGAGCCAAAGTCCATTTAAAGCCAAAGCTGGTCGCCGAGTGTTGACCAACATTTGACTAATTAACACATCACAGTCAACGGGCAGCACTCGATAAATAGGTCAGCAGTACTCACACACTCACTCCACACCCATGAGTGTGTGTCCAAACATTTAGTTCACTCGGCCTAATGTGCTTTTGATGTACTACTGCCAGAGTTGGTGACTAGAAAAACAAAATAAAAAAGAGTTCGACTTTGCTCATTTCTCTCGCCAGCGGAAGGCTGGGAATCTTCGCGTCACAAGTGGCACCCAGATGCGTTTGGACACTCATCCAAATGGATGGTGACAGTCTCCAGGTGCTTAAGCCGAAAAAAAAGACTTGCCATCGATGGACTTCCGCCTTTCGCCGTGGCAATTCCAAAACCGAATTAATCAAATTCCGCAGAACTGCTGCTGCTCCGCTTATAAATCCCCTAATTAAAAGTAATTAAGCGCTTGATTGGCTTTCATTACCATTCTTGTTTATATCTGTTTTTTTTTTTTTTATTCCAGCAGTAAACTCGGTTTCGTTCTGAGATACTTATGGATGATCAACTAAAGTGTTGCCTGAAATAAAGTTGCATATTTAACCATGAAATTTATTCCAATTATTAAACATTTTCTAATGACAATTTTAATTAGTTTCTTGGGTAAAATATTGAAATATTCAATGCACTAATTTTATGTTTTATATTTTGTTACTTGTATTACAGTTCGTTGATTGACGGTCAGAACGCTGCGTCATGTTGTTGCTGTCAACGGAAATGCGTCCAGCAGCAACAACAACAACAATCACAGACAACACTAAAATTGCCCAACGAAAAAGTAATTTGCGAAAATCATAAAAAAGCAGCGTATATACAACTCCCGCCTATATTAAGTGAATATATACAACCAGATCTTAAGTGGAACAAACAATAAAAAGCAAACAACACACAAAGGCCAAGCGCGAAAATAGCCAGAAAATTGCTGGAAGTCTTTTGGTTCACACCACAAAATAAAAAAAAAAAATATACTTGGACCCGCGACAACACCGGCAGCAACACCCAGAACAACAATTATAGATACAACTGGAGCAACAACAATAACCACAACAACAACAATAACAACTGCAAGTGTCGTCGTCGCAGGTTTCTTATGTGCAAAAACCATTCTGTGATATCTCAAGACCCAAAGGTGAGTTGCACAAACATTTTGAAACGAAATAAAAAACAGAAATAAATCGAATTTCCAAAGGAAACCAAAGATGGAAAAAACCACTTGGCCTGCGGAAACGGAAATGCATTAACCTTTAGTTTATCAAGGTGTTTTTTTTTATGGAAAGCTTTTAGAATAGAATAAGAGATGGTATTGTGTTGTAAAAAAACTATGGAAAAATAGAGAGAAATTAATTATATCTAACTATATTAATTTATAGAATATATTGGTTTGGAATTGCATTGAAAATAAGGCAAAAACATTGAAGAAATATAGTTTTTCCTATAAGCTTTGAATTTAAAACAATTCTGCCTTTTTCAATGTATTTAACATTAAAATTTCATCGCAATAATATCAAAATTTAATGTTTAGAAATATAAAACATTATAAACATAATAATATAATCTTCTGATTCAGACTGAAATAACAAATAAGAAGTTAGAGCTTAAAAAACTATAAAAAAATATGAATTAGACAATTAAATAAATTCATTTAAATCAATTATGCAAAAAGTTCTTCCATAGGCAGCCAATCAAAAGCTGGTTGAGTTTCAACCTTTATTTAATATAAACTTCAATCAAAGCCAATCCCATTTTTTCCAGCCAGATACATTTGATTACAGTTCTTTTCACCTAACCATTTTCTTCCTTTGCCCGCTTCCTGCTTAGATCTTATCGCACCGGTTGTCCCTCGTGATATATATATATAATTATATAATAGCCAAGTGTGGTGGGTGTAGCTAGCTCTCATTCGAGTGGCAACAGAATTGTAAAGCTAAAAAAAAAAAAAAAATAAAATAAATAAATAAAGAATAAGTATGACACAGGAAGAAGAAATATAAATAAAATATATTAATAATGATTTATTCTTTTCACATCTCTTAAAAATACTATAATTTATTAGGTTTAACAAGGAAATAATTAAATATAAATAATAAAATATATTAAAAATATATATAAAACAATCCGCCCCTTAGGGAATCTCTTCATGAAATCTATATCAAAGTAAATTATTAATTCTCACAGCAGGTATATATTTTCAGCATTAAATAAGATATTTAGCAAACCGACTTAGCTCAATTCCAAGTACATATTTTCCCATAGCTACCATAAGTTTTTCCCCCGTGTGGAAACCAGTTGGCGACTGGGAACCACGGGGGGGCACATTCTTCGACTGTCAGTGACAATTAGAGAGCAAATTATGCTAACTAAATATGCGACGTGCGATCTGGAGAGATCGGGGCGTGGCACTCTGGCGGCTTGGATTGATTCATTCCATTCCGATCCGATCCGATCCGATCCAGACCCGCCGGCATCGTTGCATAAGTGCGGTTGGGCAATTTTCATTGGCTTCCCTGAACTGAGAGTCGAGTGACTGGCAAATATAATTACAATTATAGATTATCGGAAGCCCAGAAGAAAATGTGATTTACATTATTTGGCCAGGGACAAGGCGGGTGGCCATCGAGTGGCAATGTGTCGCTTGTGTCAAGAAAATAGCTTTTCATTTAAAGCTTGATTGCAACACGGCAGTTAAAAGGTGTCAATCAGTAAGTAAAGACTTTTGCAACTTGTTGCACACTCAAGTCTGGAGATATTTTGTTGAATTGTATTTATTTCCGAACGATTTAATGCAGTTCCCATAAAACCAAACCCCTCGAAAGGCTGTCGCCCTTTCGGCACGAATCCGACTTTGCTTTATTAGTTTAAAACCAAGACTATGGGCTAAGTAGGCTCTAATCATGATGGGGGAGTAGGGTGCCCAAGACCCAAGACTGGTGACTGGGCAATGACATTCTGGCCACTTTGCATAATAAAGTTGTTGGCTGGCTGGCTGGCTGTTCCCACGCCCAGTTCCCCCAGTTTTCAGCTTTTTTTCACCCTATTTAATCAAGTGAGTTTTTATTGCTGTGTAATTTTGGAGTCGAAGTCGAGTTGAAATCCAAATGATACAAGTTTCCGCTTAATTGAGGGTTAGGTTCAATATAGATATAGATTTTACTTGCTACGTATGCGCAATATTCGAGTGCCTGGCCGAATATTACGCATACGCGCCGTTGGCCGTTGGTCGTGGAAAATGCAATTTAAATTGGTGGCAGCGGAGGCAATACAAAAGCCAAAAAACTATAACAAAACTCCCTCGTAATTGCATCATTGCATATATAGACTGATCAATCAAAAGTTCCAAAGAAAAAACAAGCAACAAAATAATAATAAATGGGAAGCCCAACGAAATTCCACATTTTAAATCAATGAATATTTTGTAAACATTTCTTGTTGTTACTGCATTTTGTTATTGTTGTTGTTGTTGTTGTTGTCGCTGGCCCACTTACGCGTCGAGCATAACTTTACACATAATAGCAACAAAAATCCATAGCATAGCCCACTCTCGCTTTCACACCAGACTGGACGGAATACAGAATGAAATATATACATATATGTGTACTTTATGGCAGCTCGACTTGGATTGGTAAATGCCTCTCTTGATATTCGTTGCCAATAAAACAGAAACAGAAGCAGAAACAGAAACCGCCGATAATGCTTAATGAAAAATTTTGTTGGAAAGCCTTGCGCAAGGCCACAAAGAGTCCAGGCGCAACGAATACCCTGTGGAAATAATAAATCTTCAAACTAAATATTTATGAAATGAATATATATATATTTATTGTTTATTGTTTACAACTAAAATATCAGTCATGCTTTCATAGTTAGTATTTAATTTATTATGTTTAAATTCTAGCTTTTAGTTTCCCGGAAAAGCATAGGGCTAGCTGGAAGTGCAATTGTCCAGATATTATTTACCATAAATCTGCACAGCAAATAGCAAAATGTAGAGCAAGCCAAGAGGGGAAAAAGTAAAGTCAAGTAGAGTAAAGGCAAAGTGTTGCACAACTAAATCGCATTTATTTAAAATTCCGAACCAATGCAAGAGCTCCGAAAGGTACGAGTATCAAAGTGAAACAACAGTTCAAATATTTAGGTGAAAATCCGTTTGGCCTGGCTCTTTGGCGGCTGAAAAATATATATATTTGTTAGTATGCAAACCGAGCCTGATTGGATCGGTGAAGCGGTGGCAGCAAACCTGCGGCGCATGTCCCAACCTCACAGGTTTCTTTTGGGGGGCTGCTGCCGCCACCGCTGGGGTCCGCAACGGTATCCCGGGCATTTCGCCCCCACGCCGACTGAATTTTGTTTCTCAGTGTTTTGTTTCTTGGTCTCGGCTGCCTTGTATTTATTTTCCTGTCTCTGATTTTGGCCTAGCGATAGCCAAGTGACTTATTTTCGCCATGTTAAGGCCTCGGCATCGAGTCTGTTCAGTTCAATTCGGCTAAGAAATCAGGTGCCAGGGATTTTTAATTAAAGTTAAATTAAGTCAATGGTTTAAGGGATTATCTTATCAAAAAAAAAAAAAATATATATAGTAATTAAATGTAGACAATAAATAAAATAATTGAGATTCTGGTTTAATGGGAATGTATACTGAAAGGGAAAGACCATAGAAAAATGTAAAATATTTAGAAAACTATATATAAGATTGATTCTGCTTCCCATTTGCACTTACATATAAATCATGGCATTGTCTTTTATGTATATACTACATATATATATATATATATATATATATATACAATCCATAATCCCCCCATAGTCCACTTTGAACTATTCCATTCCTATCGATCATCGGCCATGGCCGATTAACCTTCACTCCAATTCGGTTGGAATGGCAGCTCAACGCCCAATCGAACTTACCAAATTTTAATTTGTTTAATTTTTTTTTTAGCTTACATAATAATTCCATGGAAAATATCTTTCTCCGCTCTAGATATCCCCGAAAGTTGAATAATTGTTTATTATTATTTAAATGTATTTTTCGGGTCTCCTTTGTCATTGGATTTGCTTTGCTCTGCTACATCTATTGTTCTTTTCCCAGAGTCTAATTAGAGCGAAGCGTTCATTGACTTTACCCGATGGTTTTCACGAATATATAATATATCTCGTAGATCACGAAACCATTTTAAAAGCTCAGAACTAACCAGTGGAATGTCCCGCATTCCGAAAAAATAACCAGAACAATTAGATAATGTTGAGCCAAGCAAAAGTAACATGAGAAAAACGAGGGAAAAAAATGAATTACGTCCAATTTAATCTATGACACCATCGCCCCAAACTGCTTTCAAATAATCTAATTAAATTTAAGTAAAGCAACAGGCGCAGCAACAACAAAGAATTATTTATTGCCAATAGCTTTTTGGCCGGCGTGTTGCCTTTCATTCAGTATACAAAGGCCTAAAAAA
Source organism: Drosophila mayri (assembly GCA_008042485.1). NCBI lineage: Eukaryota > Metazoa > Arthropoda > Insecta > Diptera > Drosophilidae > Drosophila > Drosophila mayri. Next base: position 51,759 of record VNJN01001981.1, on the reverse strand, counting down.
AAAATATATATATATAAGAAAGGCAGGCCTAGGACGCACCGAACTAAGATACTCTCGATTTCAGCTTTATCTGTAATATAATAAAATATAATTCGAATTAATTGTTTTGTGAAACTAATTACAAATCGAAGCTTGGCTTTCTTTTTTTGCATTTATTATTGCTTGTTCATAATAGGACGCTTGCCCAATTTTGTGCAGATATATGTACCTATGGATATATAAGTACCCTGGACTGCCAAATAATTTAAGAATTAAGCCACTTTGGTGTACCCTCGTTGCGGTTATGAAAAATGCCTTCAAGTGGCTGGCGGCAACTCCAAGGCTTGGCCTGGAACGTGGTCGCCTCTATGACGAATCTCTGGCGGTGTTGGTGGCTCTGAGGGGGAACCCATGAGATCAGATATCGGGGATCGGGGAGCGGGCATGGGGCATGGGGGAACTGGCACTACAGGCACCGTTAGGCACCGACCACAGCGCACGCGAACAGTTTTCATTATTTAGTGTTTATGATACTCTACGCCCCGAAATTGAACTTTACCTGTGGCGGTACATTGACTATAAGATAGTATATAGCAATATAAATTAAAAAAAAATACTTTATTAATAATATTAAAGGACTACATAATCATTTGGTAATTAAAATTCTTTCTAATAACTTCAAGATTTACAGTGAGCACTTGAAACTTTTAAATGACAATTTCTAAGCCTATAAATACAAGATAATTTAAACGATTTCAATTCCTCATATATTCCATAATATATTTCCTTTATTTATAAATTTCCTTTGCATGTTTTGCTTTATTTTTTTTAATGGTTAATAAACAATTAATCTTGACTCTTAACAGGCGCATTTCTTTGTTTATTTTAGACAACTTTCCCATTGAAATTATTAATTTAAAATTATCTAAAATATATAAATTAATAGATTTATCAAATTTACTCGTTTCTCCTCATTTAAAGAGTATTTTATTTTGGCTGTCGGCCGGCCGCTGTTTTGTTTTAACTTCTTTTTTGATTGCTAAACAACAATTTGGCAGCCGCTGTTGCCGTTGCCGCTGCTGCTGTTGCTTTTGTTGTGCGGCTGCCGTGGCTGGTTCTACGACCAAAATGAAAATGAAAATAAAGAAAAAATAAAAAAAATTAAATAAAGCCAGAAATTGGAGCGCAGTGGACAGGCGCAAGTCGCCAGGCACAAGACACACACAAGCGGATTCCTGCCCAAAGTCCAGTCCCAGTCCAGTTTTTAGCCAACGTTTAAGCGTTGGTCTCGGTTTCAGTTTCTGTCTCGAATCACGTTCCATTTGATTGTTTATATTTTTTTTTGTTGTATTTTTGTTTTTGTTTTTGTTTTGGTTTTTTGTCTGCCAGCATAGTTCTCTTTTTTTGTTTTTGTTAGTGCACTTTGCATTGTTTTTTTGTTTTCGGGGTTTGGCAACTGCGCCCAACAATAAAAATGCTCCAAGCATTTGGCGTCTGCACTTGTGGGCGCCGATAAAACAAAAAAATAAGAAAGAATTAAATCAAAAAATTAAAAACTAAAATTTTGGAAAATCTCAAAATTGATGAAAATATGTTATCATTTCTATGCTAGTTTTTTTAGGGCTTTTTTTAAATTATAACTTGGCCAAAAATTAACTTAGTTTCGGACCTAATATATTAATCCTAGAAATTTATAATAATTTATAAACTTTATGGAGTGCTCACTGTATGAAAACGACAGAAGTCTTCAACCTGTCGCGTTTTTGGTCAATTAGCCACGGTGCGTATGAGTAATGCCCAGCGACAAGAAGTCCAAACTGGCGCTGGAGCTGAAGTTAAAGCTTACAAAAAATAATAATAATAAGAAACGCAAAGGTAAAGTGTTATTTATGATTCGATTTCTTCCAAGCTCTGTCCTTGATTTCGCTTTTGGCATTTTCGGGGCGTCGAAAGTGACGGGCGATGTTGGTTGGAATTGAAATTGGATTGTATTAAATTGATGGGCGGGCAAGCCTAAGTTCTTTCTGGCCATTCAAGTGTTTTTTTGTTTTGTTTGCAACAGAAATCAAGTCGAAAAGGTCTACGACTAAGAGAATGGTTACCGCAGAACAATGTAGAGAAAATATTTCTAGGAGAAAAAAATAGGGAGAAATACTTAACTTGTTTTGCAGGCTTTCTAAATTATTGCAAATGAAAAGTGTTCATGAAGTTAATGTCAATTTTTAATGCTTGTTAATATACAATTACTTTCCAAAAATTGGTGCAAAGAATGACCTGGATAAATTGGATAAATCATTAAATCTTTAGATCTTAATAAACAATTCATTTTATTGAATTCAAATAATTATTACATGGCTTCGAACTATGTAAAGAAAATAAAGTATTAAAGCAACCCTTTTTTTGCCTCATTATTTATGCTTAAAAAGCCAAACTTCAGCTTCCCTTTTTGTTTTAATTACATTTTCAGCATTGATTTGATTTCCCGTTTGTTTTTCGTGTTCATGATTTAGTTATTTTCGTATAGTTTCAGTTATGCAATCGAACGGAAAAACAATCGCTGATAGTTGCTTGAAAACTGCACTCCTCTTTCTTTTTTTTTTCTAACGATGCGCTCAAGTGCATTTGGAAAAACCGATTTTTTACTTTAGGTTTCGCCTTGGCTGTTTTTTTTTTTACTTTATTTTTGTATAAAGTGTATAAACGCGTGCTAAAATTTTCAAGCATGTTTATGTTTTTGCTGCTGCTCACTTATTTTAATTAAATGGCGGTTGTGAGCGTTTTTCCTTTATATTTCTTAATGGTTAATTTTTTTTGGTATTTCCAATTGACGGTTGAATGAGCCCGTTTAGGCCTTCACGATAAAGCCATTGTTTGCAGGAATTTTGGTAAAATAAATGCTGAGAATATTTGGGAGACGAGGAGATTACTGATTATAAGATTAATAATTTTTGGAACATTTTCTAATAATGGTTGCCATTCGAAATTAAAGGATTTGCTTTTTGTTTTTTTTTTTTTTAATAAATCTTAAAAATATTATAAAGGACATATGCATACATAATAAAATAATTATAAATGTCAAGCATAATTTTGTAAAACATTTCACTTATTTATTTTGCATTATTTTCCCATTATTCCTATTTTTTCCTATTTCTTTAGATGGCATCCTTAACCTTGCACTGGATAGTTATAGCTCTGCTTGCGGTGACGTCGCTGACGACGGCAGCGACGCCTGCACCCACTAATGCAACGACAGCGACTGCGACGCGGCAGCGTGGCGCCAGAGGACAAGGACAGTTACAGTTACATCTGCAGCTACAGGGACCAGGTCAGGGACAGGGGCTGGCTGGAGGAGCAGGAGGCTTGGCATCCACGACAAGCACTGAGGCGCCAACGCTGCGGGCGCCGCGCCAGCGTCGACCGCCGACAACGCAGTCGATCGACATAACAGTAAGCTCAGGTCGTAGTCGCGGTCGCGGCAGCACTCGCAGCGGCAGCGGCAGTAGCAGCACAACGCCGCTTCCCCTGACTTCCACCGCTAGACAGTGGCAGCGGCGACGCAGCAGCATCAGCACCACAGCAAAACCGCCAGCAGCGGCATCAGCAGGAAAGCCAGCGGAAGCTGCTGGCGGTCGATCCTCTCAGGATCGGGGGAGTGTGCGAGGACAGCGGCAGCCGCGGGATACGCCGCTCCTGGACAGCGAAGCGAGTGCCAGCAGCAGCAGCAGCAACAGCATCCGTCGCAGCTGGCAGGCACCGCCTGCGGATAATACCAGTGCCAGTGTCAGTCCCAGTTCCAGCTCCACTCGAGGCGCACTTAAAACGTGAGTTTGATCTCTGAGAAATGGGAGAAACTATTTCTATGTATTTCTATTTCTATTTTTGTAGCTTTAGTTTTTAACTTTAAGCTTACAGAATGTAAATAAATAATAAATAAATAAATACATAATGTAAATAAATAATGAAATAAATATATTTTCATTTAATATCCTTGACAGGCCGCGCATGATCCAGAGACTGGTGGCCGGCCACATCCACAATGCCCAGGGACACTCCACTTACGAAGTGTCGGCGGTGAGCGCCAATAGCTCCTCCTCTAGCTTTGTGCCCACTTCGACCAGCAGGATTACAGCCACGCCCACAGACACAACCACAACCAGGACGACGACGACCACAGCGAGGGTGGCCGCTCCCCTGAGGGGCAAGGCAAGCAGCAGCTACAGACTGGCCAAGCCCTCGGCCAGGCCGAGACTGACCACGCCAGCAGCTGTCACAAGATTCAGCAATCCGCCCAGCACCTCCAGATCCACAACACCACTGCCTCCTCCTCCTCCTCCTGCGTCTCCGCCTCCGGCTGTGGCATCCAAAAGCCCCTTGAGCCTCAGGCAGCCGGACGACGATGATGACGAGGCTCTGCTGAACGAACCCGACGACTTTGACAACTGGGACAACGGCATCCTGCGGCTGAGCGCCGGCTCTGGCAAGGAAGCGGAGGCTCCGGCCAAGAAGCCGGCCAAGGATGAGACCAAGAAGACGCTGGCCGACCAGGTAAGGGATGGCAAGTATGGTCTGATTGAGAAGGAGCTCTTCCGGCGCGTGCCCAAGCGACCGGGAGTGCTGAGCTATGCCCGCAACTCGGAGGTGCCGCTGGATAACGAGCGCAACTATGGCGGCCTCAACGAGGAGGACATCTGGCTGGCCGAGGACCATCTGCTGGTGATCAAGGGCGGGGCTCTGAACGAGGAGGTGGAGGACAACCAGCAGGGTCCCTGGCCGGCCATCGATGACTACGATGCGCCCGGGCGGCAAATCAAGCTGCCAGACAATCCGGCAGTGCCGCCTCCATTTCCCGTGCAGCTCGAGCCCCACGGGCCGCTGCAGCTTATCCGAGATAATCAACTCGAGATCCTCCGTCCGGCGCCTGGCAATGCAACGCTATCCGCTGAGGCCGGCCACCACCAGGGCTACGCGGGCGCCGCCGCCGAAAATCTCGCATCGCATCCTGCTGCCCGGACGGGAGCGCAATCTCCGGCTGCAGCACTTGAGCAAGCTCCTCGTCCGAAAGCCCCGGCCTACGTCTATCCGGCGCCCTACGCCCCCTGGCTGCTCTACCCGAATGATACGGGGCCGTCCCGGGGTCTGCTAAGGACACCGCCGCTCCTGGGTCCCTGGCTGATCAATGGCCTGAATGGTAATGGTTCCCTTTCGGGCGATTCGCCGGGAGTGCCTGGCAATGTGAGCGACTTTGACGAGGATGATCCTTCGCTTTACTATCCGCCGGCCTACAGTTTTGTCTACAAGAGCAACTACTCGAACCCGGTGCCGCCGGGGCCTTTGGTGCCGGGAATAGTGCTGCCACCGCCACCAGATCATTTTAGCCGATTGGAGACCACCCGGCGACCACCGGCCGCGGGCAGTACCACCCTGACTAGTAGCAGCACAAGCACCACCACCACCAGCACCACCACGACTACCACGGCCAGACCGCCGGTGCCGGTGCCGTTGCCCACCATTAGGACCTCATACAAGCCCAAGTATAATGCAATCACCTACCTGCCGCCGGCGCCCAGGCAGAGTCCACCACCGCCCAGCTATTTGGAGCGAGTGCCAGTGCCGGTGGCCGTGCCCATACCCATCTACCCTGTGAACTACACGCCCCGGCCGCAGCTGGTGTTCGTGCCCAGCTCTACGGAGAGCACGCTCCAGGACACGCCGCTGGATCCGCCACTCTCCAAGTCGAATCCCATATACTACGAATACTTCGAGGCCAAGCGCCAGCCGGGCTCGCTTAAGTCCAATGTCATTGACGACTTCCTGGCTACCAAGCCGCCCAAGCGCCACCATCACCACCATCAGCGGGAGCATCTGCAGCACTACAAGGCCTCGCCGAGTCCCTCCAATGACGTGGCCGATGTGGTCAATATAACGCCCAAGCCGAGGACCGCCCAGCTGCAGCTGCACGCGGAGTACGAAGCCTCGCTGGGGCAGTTGTTGAGAAGCAATCTGGTCTCGCCGCCGGCTGGAGGCGGTTCCGGGAGATTCCAGGTGGGTGCTCTGGGCTCTGGGCTATTGTATATATTTTCTTTTATAAATTTTTAATATTTCCTTGCTAGGCTCCTGACTTTGACAAGCAGCCCTTTCTGCCCATGGTAAACTACAGCGCGGACGAGCAGGATCAGAATGCCTTTAAGGCCATCGTCTACCAGCCACCCGGCCAGAGGCAGCGGCACCTAAGGGTCGGTAAGCAGCAGTTGCAGCTGGAGCCCAGCCTAGAGGCCTCGCCACCGGATTCCTATCTGCCGGGACGCCACTTCCGCGTGGGAAAGCAACAGCAACATCTGCAGCAGCAGCAGCAACAGATCTTCGAGCCGCAGATCTACAGCACGCCGGGGCCACAGTTTGCGGAGGATCCCCAGCTCCGTCCACCGGCTCCGGTCCAGGCGAATCCCCTGCAGTTCTGGCAGCGGCCGGCGCCACAGTTTAAGCGCGTGCGGCCCATCAGTAAGCAGGGGCATCCGCAGGGACATCCCCACCCGCTGTCCCACCAGTATCCGCAGTACTATGCCCATGGCTATCCGAGTGCTCCGTCCGCGGAGCCCCTCTACCGGCTGGTGCCGGTGGCCCAGCACAAGCACTGGCGGAGCGGCAAGCCGCACCAGGTGCAATCGCAGCCCATCCAGGTGCAGCCCCAGAGCCAAGGCTACCCCGACCGGAGCGTGAACTATGGCCACAGTCTGGCCAGCGATATCCTGGTCAACTACAACACAAACAACCAGTTCAATCCGCAGGCGGAGCTGGTGCCCCAGGCCCAGTTGGCGGCACCGCCACCTCCACTGTCATACCAGGCCCAGAGCGGCCAGCCCTTGTGGTCGGAAAGGGAGCGGGAGCGGGATCGCGACCGAGACAGGGATCGGTCAGTGCGGCATTCCAGGGAGCAGCATCAGTAGAAGGTAATAATCACAGAGCAGGTGCAAGTGTAGGGTAATATTAATCCACAAATATAATTCGAATATTCATTTTGCTTATTATTTGAAAACAAGGGTCAGAGCCAAGAATACTTCTGAAATAATCCTTAGAAATTGTCCTTAGGCTACAACGACTTGTCATTTTATTGGCGGTTTCTTCACACAATCGACCCAATAGAATCTTTATATAAATAACAATAATCGTAATCACAACCATCATCATGATAATGATGGTTTCTATGTCATTGATAAACGTAGTGTCAACATGTGATTTATAGGGAGGCCAATCTGCTATCGATGCTTAATGGAAATCCGTCGCCTGATAATGGTTTTCCCCCCATCCCCCCCATTGTGGTCTGGATATAATCGAAATATTAATATAATAATATATATTATTTTATATAATTTGTATATCCCTTGCATATATTCAAGTTCC
>VNJN01001981.1:0-44377 GCA_008042485.1 Drosophila mayri | reverse complement strand
CCCCCCCCCTCCCTTTTTTCCAGTATTTAATTATTTAGTTTACCTTTTCATTTCCGTTTCTTTGCTTGGAGTTTTATGCTTCTGCTAAAAGTAAAATCAATTTAAAATCCTACATTTTCAGGATTTCATTGACATCTATTTCTCAAGCGAGTTTATTTAGAGTTTTATTTTCTAACAATTACAAATAGTTACATTACGTATAGCTGGTCATATAGGATAAACCCCATTTGGTCCTGTTGCCTAACCTCTCGATAGCGGACATCGGGATAGCGCCTATTGCTGACTTTGTAGCAAAACACGCAAACTCACATATTTATATCATAATAAATAAATACGTACATATATATACATATATACTCTCAAACCTATGTAAATAAATATCAAGTATACGCCAGATAATTCAGATGTGTACGTAGTTATTCACACTTAGTCTTAGGGGCAGTAAAATATAATATAAAAATATAATATATATATAAAAAATACATATATACGTTATCAATTAATTATCCTTCGTGTAGCCGTAGCCGTCTGTTTTATCCTGCACATAAAATGTATTATTTTTTTCTATTTATTGTAATTCCTTTCTGAATGTTTTCCAAAATCATTGCAAAACTTTGTATAAAAGCCATAACAACTAAGGTCACTATAAGTTAAAAATATGAATACCGATAATAAAACAAAAATAAACTATGCATGTTCATTTTACATATAAATAATATGCTATTTTTAATCGGATTAAATGTATTCTTTTTTTTTTGTAATTATAATTAAATGTTTTAGAAGCAAATTCGAATTATTTAAATAAGGCAATGAAGCAAAATGTAAAAATATGTAATTACATGGGACCAATATATTCGGAGTTATATAATTTTACATTTTAATAAAAACATTGTTCCACACATTCTGAGTTTTACTTTATTTATGGGAGGAGATTCGTTTTTAGAATTCTGCTGGAATATGTATAAACCGAAGAGGGTTGAAATGAGATAAACTTAATAAAAATCCCATAATTTCCTCAAACTTGTTTCCGGTTTCCGGTTCGGATCTTTACTAATCATCTTCAGGAATGGCCAACCACTTTTTTAACTTTGATTTTCTTGTTGCTCAGCTGCTCTATTTCTGTTTGAAACAATTACACAGGGAATTGAATTAAATAATTATATAATAATTTAATTTGGCAAAGTTCGATATACATATAGTATATATAAAACCCTACATCGATTTATGTATATATATTTGAGCGCTTAAAACATTCCTTAGGCAACTTTTAATTTAAATTTGTTGTGAGATCTTCATAAATAAATATATAAATAAAAATACAAATTTATTTACAAATTTATTAAATTTAATCGAAAAAATGGCAACATTCGAAAGGATAACCGATTGCCGCAGAAAAAGTGGCAACTGCAACAGCTGGCGGATGTAAACAACGTCAAGGGCGCTGGCGCAGGACGAATAGAGCGGGAGAGAGCGTCCAAAAGAGAGCGCCTTCGGGGTGGGAATTACGAAAAATCGATGAAGGACTATCAGCAGGAAGCTCCAAGGAGCCGATTGACTTTGGGCCGTAAAATGATTACGGGCTAAAAGGTAAAAAACACGTCGCGCGCGAGCGAGAGAGGGCGAGTGCGCGAGCGAGAGAGCAAGGACCAAGGAGCAACAGCAACAGCAACAGCAGCGGAAACGGCCAAAGAGGAGTGGAGGAACAGCACGAAACGTTGGAAAAACTGCGCTTAAAAAATTCTCAAAAATACGAAACAACTCGCAGGAAACGGAGAAAAATTCAAAAATAGGGATAATCAAAAAGGACGCCAGCCCGGAGCATAAATATTCGTAAAAATATCCCAACAAAAACCGAGTGCGTGTGTGTGTGAGGCTGCCATAACTCCTGAAAATTTCTGCATACATATACAATATAGCGAAAAAAAAAGGAATCAAGGAAGGGATAGTCCAAAGTCCCAGGAAAACGCTGGAAAAACAATAAGAAACTGCTAGAGCATCGACAGAACGACGAAAATCCAGGAAAATGGCCATGAAAAAGTCAAAATGACAGCCAGCAACTGAACGACTTTTCCAAGTTTTTCCCGTTTCCTTTTCGGAGCTCTCAGCCAGCAAATTGATTTGCGAACACACACACACACGCACACACGAAAATAGCTCGCTGAGCTGAGAAAACACCACCAGCGCAAACCGCCCCCTCTCTTCTCTACCGGAAAAGCTCATCTGGCTTTCCATTTTTTCCTTGTATTTTTTTCTTTCTTTTTTTTTGTGTGTGTGTCGTGTTTGGTGATTGGAGCAGCCGGCACTGCGTTTAAAAATAGCCAAGGCTCTGGGAAAAATAGGCAATACCAACGGCTGATCCTTCAAAGATGGTAACGATGAACTCGGAGGCGGACAAAACACAAGCCACCAATGCCAGCAGTGCGCCCGCCAAGCAGCCAGCAGCAGCAGCAGCAGCAGCAGCAGGAGCGATGCCGGCTGAAGTTGAGGCGGTGGCCGGGGTAATGGCAGCGACTCCCCTAGCAGGAACACCCACGGCGGACTGCAGCAGCAGTAGCTGCAGCGGCAACAGCAGCACCGATCCGCTGGCAGCGATTCCACATCGCAGCGATGCCGCCACCACGACCCTGACCAATGGCAATAACAATGTGGCATTCCTGGAGAACGAGACAACGGTGGCGGGCGCAAAGTTGGTGGGAGGAGTGAATCTAGCCGGAGGAGTAGCCACATCGCCCAAGGCGGCAGCATCCCCGAAAACTGCGACATCAACAGCAGCAGCAGTAGCACCAATAGCTCCTGCCGTAGTACCTGCTCCTGCCCCTTCTGCAGCTGCAGCTGCTCCGCCTCCTGCTCCTCCTGCTCATGCCACCGCTAAGGCAGTGAATGCAGATGCCACCACCTCCACAACCCCCTCATCATCATCGACAGCGGCAGCTTCAGCGTCGGCAGCATCAACGGGTGCCGGCAAGCAGAGCGGCGGCAGCAGCGGACTGCTGACGGTCAATGCCAATCATCATCATCACCATCACCACCAGCAGTCGTCGTCGTCGCAGTCGCAGTCGGCATCGCAGGCGCAGCAGCAGCCACCGCCATCGTCGCCCACGACGCTGGAAGTACCATCGGCGTCGCAGCAGCGGGGTGGCAAGAACGAAGATGCACCCAATATCCTAGTGTACAAAAAGGTAATTAATTACTTAAATATATATTTTTTTCTTCCCAATTAAAAATGTTGTGTGTGTGTGCGAATTTCAAATTCATTTCTTTGCAGATGGAGGCCATCATTGAGAAAATGCAGGCGGAGACGACGGGCGTGGCCGTTCGCACGGTGAAGGCATTTATGAGCAAGGTGCCGTCGGTGTTCACCGGAGCAGATCTGGTGGCCTGGATCCTCAAGAACTTCGATGTGGAGGACGTAACGGAGGCCCTGCACTTTGCCCATCTGCTCAGCTCCCACGGCTACATCTTTCCCATCGATGATCATGCGCTGACCGTCAAGAATGATGGCACCTTCTACAGGTGATTAATAATAACTTTAGCTTGATTATCTTTACCTCTATAAATATATATATATATATATATATATATAAACCTATATTCGTTATGGCCACAGATTCCAGACGCCCTACTTTTGGCCCTCCAATTGCTGGGAGCCCGAGAACACGGACTATGCCGTTTACCTCTGCAAACGAACAATGCAGAATAAGACCCGCTTGGAGTTGGCCGATTACGAGGCCGAAAATCTGGCCAAATTGCAGAAGATGTTCTCCCGCAAATGGGAGTTTATATTTATGCAGGTGTGTAAAAACTTTGTATGTGAATTAACATAAATCTTAACAATTAACAGAGGTGTCAAAAACCTGCCAAAAAATCAGATTTCAGAAGTTCCAATGACATTAAAACAAATTTTAATTAATTCACTTTAAATCACAATCCATTTAATAAACAAAAAATATATTTCTTAGGCCGAGTCACAGAGCAAGGTGGCCAAGAAGCGGGACAAGCTGGAGCGCAAGGTGCTCGACTCGCAGGAGCGGGCCTTCTGGGACGTACACCGACCGATGCCCGGCTGCGTCAATACCACCGAGATTGATATAAAAAAGGCTTATCGTCGTGGTGGCTCCAGCCATGGCACTGGATCCGCCGGCGCCTCCTTGGCCAAGAATCCCGTGGAGCAACTGACGCGAATCATTGCTCTGCGCAAACAGAAGCTCGAGCGGCGCACAATCAAAGTGTCCAAGGCGGCCGAGGCGTAAGTATTGTATTATTTACAAACAAAAAATTGTATAAAAATTAAAATTCTATTAAAATATAAAATTTGAAATTATTTTCAGTCTGGTTGCCTACTACGATCAGTACAATGAGTTTGATTACTTTATAACCTCGCCGGAGCTGCCAAATCCCTGGCAAACGGACAGCACCGAAATGTGGGATACGGAGAAAAATAGGTGAGTTTTGAAATCAATTAGTAACTGAAAATATAAACTAAATAAATAAATAAAATAATTCTTTCCTTGCCATGCATTTTATTTGATTTTATTTATTGCCTTTGCCACATCATCTCATTTAAAAGGGTTTTTTTTTTCAAGTGTTTATATTTGTATAAATTTCGAATAAATAATAATTAAATTAAGACCTTAACTAATGCATTTTTGTTTCATTCTGGCCAACAGCAAAGAAGTTCCTGTGAGGCGCGTGAAACGCTGGGCATTCAGTTTGCGCGAATTGCTGAACGATGCCATTGGACGCGAGCAGTTTACCAAGTTCTTGGAGAAGGAGTACAGCGGCGAGAATCTCAAGTGAGTGAAGCAGCAAAATTAATTAATTCGATTTGGGTCTATATAACACAATTATGTTTATAAAAATACAATTTATAAAAGCTCAATTTTAGAACAAATACAACTTTCTTCCTTTCCAGGTTCTGGGAGTCGGTGCAGGAGATGAAGGCGCTGCCACAATCGGAGATCAAGGAGGCCATCCAGAAGATCTGGCAGGAGTTCCTTGCCCCCGATGCCCCCTGTCCGGTGAACGTGGACTCAAAGTCGGTGGAGTTAGCCCGCGAGGCGGTCAGCTCCCCGAATGGTCCCAATCGGTGGTGCTTCGATGTAGCGGCCTCGCATGTCTACCACCTGATGAAGAGCGACTCGTACTCCCGTTACCTGCGCTCCGACATGTACAAGGATTACCTGAACTGCTCGCGGAAGAAGATCAAGTCAATACCGAATCTGTTCGGGGTGAAACGTTGAGACACGCTCCGGGGATTCCCCGTCATGGCAGTGGGTTGAGGCAGGGGCCCTTTGGAACAATAAGCTAAACGGAAATCGAAAATTAGAGATCACAAATCGGAATTGGGAAATCAGAAAGCGAAAATCGAACTCGGGGCATTGGCATCGGAATCGGAATCGTACTAGGACTAGGATTAAGGACTAAAAACTTTGGGAAGGGGGACTACTTTACACACACTGTGTGCTTGGAACTATGCACTCGGTAGTGGGTGTGCTGGCCACTGGGTACTCAGTACTCAGTACTCAGTACTAACATCATTTGTATGTAGTTAAACGTTGTTACTTATTTAATTATCTGCCACTGTGTCGCGTGTTCTCTCGATTTTAAAGTGTCTTTTGCGATTTATATAATTGTTTGATTGTTTTTATTGATTGATTTTGTTACCTCAACGTGCCCTTCACGGGCTTCATTCCGGAGCCCGTGTCTCCCCCAGACTTTTACATCCTTTCCAGCTCCAGCTTCCAGCTTCCAGATCCCAGATCCCAGATCCTAGACACTAGTCCTGATCCTTGTCCCACCCAAAACACACTCTCTAGCTGTCTCCCTCTTAATCAGACGAAAAGCAAATGCACTTAAAATGAAAATAAGAAACTGCCAAAGGGTCGAATAAGAAGACAAACAAAAACCAAATATGGGAGGCTCTGGCGCAATCCTTGGAGATTTTAAAAATGTAATTAGCAAAATATTAACTTAAAGTTATTTTTTTTCTTCATTTTCATTAATAAAAATTCTTAACAAAATGAAACAACAAGAAATTGCAAACAAACTCTTCGTTTGTATAATTTGCAGCTAAGCAGCTAATATTTTACAATCTCTAAGGATTTCGTGGTGATTATCCTGAATATAAATTATACAAAAAACGAAAGCACAAGCAAAGTTTAAGACGAAACACCAACAACCGCCGAGACCTTATTCTCGTATTCATACTAATTATACAAGCAAATACGATTTATTGTAACCGAAAAGTAAAACAATTGTAACCGAAATACCCACAAAAGTACGAGGAAATACGATGCAAAAAGCCAAATCTCCAAGTTGAACTAAAACCGAAACAAAATAAGGAAAAACACTAACCGAAAGAAAACCCCACTAAAACATATTGCAGCAGAGAATCCGAATCGTCAGACATATATGTATGTATATAGTATGTATATGTGTATAAATAAGTAAATTAGCCTTAAACAAATAGAGTCCCAAAACGGAAAGAATAATGAATTCGAAATCAAAATTGAAATTACAAAACCAGAAACATTTCTTTCTGCCTCTGACGAGATCCAGAGAAATACTTTTGACCAAGTTCCTGCTTTATTGCACTTCTACTCCTTCCTTCTCTTTCACACACACACACACATGCCCAAGGACAAGGACACTCACACATACACCTAGGCACAAGGACACACCACACTCACATATCGTCAAGGCGCTGGAAATTGGGGACAAAACAAAACAAAAAAAACATTCTAATACTTTGCGAAAGAGATGCAGATTGAAGGGCTTTTGTTTCTAGTAAATGTTTAGCATAAATTTTGTTTACAAAAAGTTTGGGTGCAGGAGGAAGAGGCAGAGAGAGAGCCAAGTTCGGAGGGGGCAGGATATGCGAGTGTTAGGATAGATAGGGTCAATGGTGTGATAGCTTATAGAAGGTTAGAACAAAAACAAACGAGAGCTTTACAAACAAATAACTGGGTTAGGCGGTGCGACGAGTCCCCAACTATAGGTTAACTCCCGGACTTGGTTCTCTACCAAAATCAAGAATATTCCAAATAACAACAACAATTTGGCTTGGACAAGCGGGGTAAGCCTCGGGTATACCTAATAACCAGGGCAGCTGTGGTCAAAGTAATCATTGTATTTCCTAGTCGCAACTAAGCAATCATCCTTTGAGCTAAACTAAAGACAGATTTCATTTGGAGCTGCAAGCGAGAAAATTCTATGGTTACATACATACATATATAATAAAAGCAATCATCTGTAGGTTCGTAATCTTAAAACTTACTATAAAGGGAGAATAAAATATATATATACAAGGTACACTGGGAGGGATCCCTATGTTGTTCGCTATGTTCTCAATTGAACAGCCTTTGATGTTTATTTTCTGAATACTTACTGTAAATAGCCAGCTCTTCAAGAGAATTAATTATTATAAACCTATGGAAAAACAAAAAAACAATCCAATACCATAATTAGTTTGACCGCAGCTGTCTGAATAAAATAGATAAACAGCAGTTGCATATTATATATAAATATATATATATATATATTAGAGTTAGGGTAAGCCAAAGGAAAGGTAAACTAACTAAACTTAGAAATACAACACACACACACACACATGTAATTTGCACACACATACACTCTTGCACACATGCTGCCTACTTTTAGGCCGAAAAACCAAAAGAGAGATCGAGCGAGACGTTTAAACTAAACATTAACGGTGTATTAAAGCTTAACTTAAAATTAGGATCGCAGAGCATCGGCCTCCTTGTGTGTGTGTCTATCTTGTAATTGTAACTATGCCCGTAATTGTACGTTAATATACACATACATATATCCGGGTATATGTATGTATGTAAATGGTGTCTACAAAAATAACGAGCAAATAATAACTATAATTATATGTATGTATGTATGAATTATACAAGAAGAACAAAATTAAAACGATAAAAGATATACACCATATATGTATCTCGATGTCTGTGCGTCTGTGTGTTGGTAGTGAACAAATTTAAATCAATTTCAAAAAATAGCCAAAGCTAAAAACTAAGTTAAACTAAAGGAAAACCAGAATGAAAAACCAAAGTCAGTGTTTGCAATACTTTTCCTTTCGGCTTTCCACTGTTATCGTTTGCCAGTTTATAGGGTATATATATATAGGGTATACATATATATAAATAGGGACTGTTGGCCATATGTTTTCCTACCCCCCTTCGCCCCTCCACCCCACCTAAAGGAAATTTCCATTAAATGTAGCGGAAACTATTAAAACTCAAAATCAACTCGATGGAAAACTAAATGAAAACTCCCACTTGATCTGTTGGTGAAACGTAATTAATTCAAAATAATCAAACAACAAATATTCGATATATGTATGTGTCTGTTTGTATACAAATCCCACACACACACACACAAACCACTCTTTAGGTTAAAACAGCAGCAAACAAAAAACAATAACTATTAAAAAAAAAGAACTACAACAACAACAGCCAGCAAGGAAAACTATTAAGAAACAGCAAAGTGGCCGCGTTTATTGTAAATTGTTCAGCAAGAAAAACAAGACAAAAAACAAAACTAAACAAACAAAACTCAAGCAAATAAATAAAAGCGCTATTTAAGCAACAAAACTTAAAAGAAAAAAACCAGCGAACAAAACCAAGTTTAAATCGAAAAAAAATTAAACTGTGACGCTAACTAACTAAAGCGAAATCACTTTTTTCTTGACGGGTTTTAGGGTATTTGAAAATAATTTATTTATGACAAAGAGTAAGATATATCCTTGCAATATCCTTTTAAATGCATAAATCTTTTACCTATTATTTTTCTTTGTTTATTAATATATATTTAATTTGTTTAATTATTTTTATGTTTAACTTTAACTGGAACTTGAAACTTTTACCCAAATAATATTTTGTATTTAGACTTAAACTTTATCCAAAAGTAAATAATATTTTCTTCTGTTATTTATTAACATCACATTTTTTAATATAATTAATTTTGATGCCTATATACCTATATACCTTTTATTAACCCAATTATTTATTTATTAATGTATGGATTTATTTATTAACCAATGTATTTATTTCTTAATGAAAGTATTACTTATTCATAATCCTTTCGCAGTTAGTAATACTTATTATATTACTTCCCCCCAAAGACCTACCTTCCCCCACGCCACGTTCTGCGATAACCGGACTGGCTGTTGTTTGCCTTACGAATATAGAATATTTTTATTATTTTTTTACCAGCGAGGCTGCGATAAGCCGGCCTAAGCTCAAACGACTTCCCGTCCCGCAGAGCGGCAGTAAAGTTTAGCGGCCCGGTCGGTGTCTCTGTTATCAATTTGTCTCCCGGAATATGGCCAAGACTTATCTAGTTGGCTTTCGCAGGGCTTTCGGCTTAGATACAGATACAATGGCCAGCGGCAGATGCAGATAGGCAGCTTCAGATACGTCTACAGGTACAGATACAGATAAAGCTGCACAGATACATTTACAGATGCAGAGGCTTGGGACGTGACCAGCATTTTGCACAAGTTTTTCCGACTCAGCTTTCAAGGGGATGTCGTTGGGCGGCCACAGAGGGGGTCAAAAGGGGACCATGCTGATCACGTTTTTGCTGTAAAACCTTAAATGGGGCTGTCTCTCTCTCTCTCTCTGTCTTTCCCATTACCTGGTTTTACCTGGAAATGAGCTCCGATTCGATCTATTTCTTTGAGTCATTGCACTCACTGGTTCATGTGTTCATCGAACTATCTGTGTGTAACGGTACAGAAAATCATCCTGTCCCCACATACCCCCCGGGTATCCCGGGGTAAACGCCTATTTGGCATCTCATTCGGGGCAGTGATAATCCATTGACCCACATTTATTTTAATGCCACAGATCACGAGTTTAGCACAATACACAAAATAATATTTGGATGACGCAATCGGGCTTTATTGTTCAAATTTGATAGATTTTCAAAAATTCATTAGGCTGATAACAACGGCGAAAGGTAAGGTACAGTCGGGATTCCGTGTTTCAATTTTCTATATAAAGCTTATAGTCTTATCACAAATCAAATAACATTTACTGTTCTACTAAATGTTGGCCTAAAGAACTGCAA
This sequence comes from Drosophila mayri, assembly GCA_008042485.1. Lineage (NCBI taxonomy): Eukaryota > Metazoa > Arthropoda > Insecta > Diptera > Drosophilidae > Drosophila > Drosophila mayri. The sequence continues at coordinate 34,279 of VNJN01001981.1, read as the reverse complement.
ATTTCTATTGAAATCTTTGACGGACTTACAGATTTCCCAAAAACTCAACTCAAAGATTGTATATCTAAGGCCCAAGATTATGCTAAGCCTCCTGAGCATTTCGGGGAGCAAACTATCCCAAAAAAAAGACACAAATAAATACTGTTAAGTGCAAAATTTTATCACTTATCCCGCACACAATGTGTGGCAGATAAAGGAGTCGCAAGATAAGCAGACAGAGGACAGAGGACCGAAGACACCTCTCCTTATCAGTCTATTTAGCTTTCGTGTGTGCGTGTGCAGATCGTAAAGCAGCAACAATAACAAGCGTTAGCCCATCGTCGCCTCAGATGCGGCATCTCTTATCAGCAGACGGCTGAGAGAGAGCCTCTTTGGCGTCACAATTTACACTTTGGCTAATCATTGGTGACCCACACTGCGTATGAGCAATACTAGTTGTGTAGAGCAGCTATCCAGTGACTGTGACTTGTTCACTGTTAGCTCTGGGGTCACCACTGAAGCATTAAGACCTGTAAAAGACCCTAGAATCACAGAGAAAACAATTACTAGATATACATAATGGAAATATCACTTCATAATTTCGGATGCCTCTGAAATACCTTCGGTTTCTAAAACACTTTTAAAGAGATGCCAATAAATAATATATATATATTAAAAAATATAAAAATATATATATAATGGCCTTGTGTGAAGTAATTTTACACAATTTTTATGATTTTTTATAATTAACCTGAGAGTTTTTCAACAATAAAGTAACAGTGCAACATTGCTGTGTTGCCAAAGCCAATGAATGTTGCGCAACATGTTCCTACAATGTTGCCCTCAACATGTTCCTACAATGTTGTTTGCCTTCTTACTGGTTTTGGAGACCACTTCGCCTGGAGCGAAGACGAGGAATTGGCAGTGACCCGTGGTGAACGTGGTGATCACCGTTCCCCAGCATCTCTTGCCGTCATCACTTATTTCTAGTGTGGAGTGTGGAGAGAGCAGAGAACATGCAACTCTCAGAGTATCTTCCCCACAAGCCACAATAGGAACCACAAAGGGGGAAGACCCCAACGCAGACGTTGGCGCCGCAGAAAGAGAGGGAGCGAGAGAGGCGAAGCAGAAGCTCCGGCAGCTGGCAGCTGGCAGCAGCGATCCGCGAGCTACAATCCGCAATCTGCGATCTCGCAGTTGCTTCTCAACATTCTTCGTCACTGGTTCGATACTCAGTCCGCAGAAAGTACGGCACGGCGATCCGAGCGACAGACAGAGGCACTGAAGGCGGAAAACACAAAACATAAGACAGAAAATAACAAAAATTGAATTCTATATGCGCGAGATGTGTATATGAAGGCAGTTCCTGCTCTTAGACCGGTCGTCGCAATATCTTCGTCGTGTTCCAAAGTTCACTGAACGAGATAGAGAGAGAGAGAGAACGAAGCCCAAGCGGAGAAAGGAAGCGAGGGGGAAGACAGCTTGAAGCCGTGTCCGTGCCCCAATCCGAATCCTGCCTAAGACGGGAAGAATCAGGATCGCCGCGAAGATCTGTTGTAATGGTGCACAGGCGTTGGGTTCTCTCTGAGCGTGGCGAGGATCCCAATTTCAGGAAGGAGCACTACGAGTACACCCAAAGTCAGCACCGATAAGACGGCGGGTTAAGGGTCAGACTCTCTCTCGCAGAGCCAGAAGAATCCCCTCCCCGAGGAAGTCCATTCAACTTGCAGCAATTATTTGTGCCAACGATCTCATTAGCCGCAGCCGCAAATAATTAAAACATAATAATAACAAAAACCGAAATCACCTTTAAAATTTCAAAATAAAATAACACAAATCCCACAAAACAAAAAAAAAACAATTGAAGCAAGCGCGTGCATAATTTTCAAATCGAAAAAGATACATTTTCTGTGCCTTTTTGTTTGTATTTTGTTTGGTTTTCTTTGGTGCTCCCCAAATGTGAATAAAGTGGCAGCATTAGAGGCGGAGGAGAATCGCAAACCTGAAACAAGTCGAAGAAAAGAGAAAAAGCAAAGTGCGTGAGGCAAGAGAAGGAGACAAAGATCAGAAGATCAGCGGCCAAAAAAGCATTTTCGAGTGAGTACACCGAAGAAATCATATTACAAAATGTTCCAAATAATAGAGCCTTGAGCGACAGGAAAATATTGGAAACAACTTAGAATTACAGCTCTCAAATTTAGTTTTATCAACTTTATAAATGTTAACCTTTTCAAATAACCAAATTACGAGTATAAGACATAATGCTAGCCTGTCTCTTGAGGTTTTTGCCCAGTGTAGTTGATGCCAAAAAACATATGTTTACCGCCAGTAACCCCCCAACAACCAACCCCCTTCGAAAACCCCCACAGCCACCCCTAAAATATTTCTAGGGCTATAAATAAAATGCATCAAATGGGAAAAAGCTTAAGGAGCAACTGGGACAGAGGAAAACTGGTGCATACGTACGTGATTTTCCCTCTACATACACAGAGAAAATTCAAATTAATTTAGATGACAAAAACTTAATTTAAGGCATTTTTAAAATCCTTTTGAGACTTTTTTATAATTGTTTTATAACAAATATTTACTGAAAAGTGCTTAAAGTTGGTTATTTTTCCTCCACTTTTCTCTGTGTTTGTATGTGGGCCATACGGAACACAACTTTGTTTAGTATATTTAATAAAATAAGTAATAATTATAATGCTAGCCTGCTGGAAATATATTTATTAATAATAATAGATTTTACATGCCAGATTTTTTTCTGTGTGCCATTTGGCCAAATAAGTGTAAATATCAATGGGTAACCGCTTGGAAAACAGGTGTTTTTTTATTTGAAACCTTGGAAAAATCCCTTTAAATGTATATCCCCACAAAAAACCTGAGAATTACGGAAAAAAACATAAACAACAATAATTTCCACACTTCCAACGAAACAATTAAATGAAAGGCTTTTGTTTTATATAAAAAAAAAAAAACGAACAAAAAAACGAGAAGAATCAACAAGAGCAACAACAGATAAATAAAATTTATTGATAGCAGCCAAAAAAAGAAAATAAATTAAATTTTTGTTCAGCATTAGTTTCTATATATAGTCTCTTTGTACATACACACTTCTTGTGCAGTCCAGCAGAGAGAAAAATATAACAAATTCAGATCAGCAATATTTGTATACTCTTTTTACAAATTGCTAAAAACTATATATTTGTTGATGTAATTTACTAAGAAAATATTTAGGAAAATTGTCTGTAAGACCTTAAGGCATAACTAAATACTTTATTAGAGCTTTGTCAACTTGTAGAGTAAAGAAAAAATAATATTTATAAAAGACACAGTTTCACAATGATTTCCAAAAGAAATAATCAAAGAACTTTGTACGTGACCAAAGGCAGGGAATACTACAGTGAAGGCGGAGATATATCTTCTGTGGAAGCTTTCACTGTAGCCATAAGTCAGTCTGTCAATCGACAAATAGAACCCCTCTCGTTAACAATAAAGGCGGCACTGGGATCTGATCAATTTATACATTAATAATGCGGCTTCCATGTGGAGGAATCGTCAATGCTTTTGCTTCATGTAAAGCAACAAATTAATTAAGGCATTTTAAAAACTAAAAATAAATAACAAAAATTGTTAATTCAAGTTTAGAGCTTCTCTTGAATGCGGGTCTGACACGTTCCTTAAGAATATTCATTAAAAAAAGAAGGCTTAGCATTTGAGAACATCAGCGATCTTATTAACTCTCAGCCCTGAAGCTGATCGATAAATATCTGTTGCATTTTGAAAAGAGCTTTTCAAGTAAACAAACATTTTCCCCAAACTCTGCTCAAGCCTGCAGGCAATATGATAATAATGAGGAAAACCTCATATAATTCACACTTTATAAATTAGCATTTAATTTGTAAAAGTCTTTCCTTTAGATTTGTTAATTAATTTGCTGTGTCGCCTCAATTTGTTTTGAATTGATCTAGATCCATCCTCCAAATCGGATCCTATTATAATGACCCTGGCTGTCTGATATATCCGACTCGGACTCCCTGGCAAAGTGGGCCAGACACTTCCCATGAATTTTGTGGGCGTCGGTTTCGTCAAGCTCCCACCGCCCCGCTTTTGCTTTAGTTTTTATGATTTTTTCCCTCTTTTTTTTTTTGTCGCGGCAATTAAGGAAATTGTTGTGCTATATAGATTGCCACACATTGGTTAATGGTGAGGGAGGTCGGGAGTATTGCCCAAGGAATTTTAATTAAATTGTGCATTGTTCTGGAATACGAAATGGGAGCCGAAGGAATACTACTTCTAGAGTTTTGTTCCTGCTTTCAAGTTACAGATTTTAATCAACTTCAAGGTACCATAAATATAAGTATTATTTTTATTATTTGTGCCATATTTATGTTATTTAACTGGAACTGGGATATATATGGCAACTGGGAATTTAATCCAGAAAAAGTCTGAACGATTAACAGCATTCTTGCCCTGGCAACTAATGGCAATCTGAGCTATATAAACACGCAATAAAAAGTATGTACTTACAGGGTTTTTAGATATATACATATATATCTTTTTAAGGGGCTTTTCAGGTGCAGTATCCGGCCTTATCAGTTATGGCTAAGCCCCCCATCTGAAGATTCCAGGCCAACTGCAATCTGCTGCCTCCAGATATCTGGATATCTGTATATACATAGACTATATATATATATATCTGACTGAATCATAGCTATAGAATAACGAATGACGGCATTGCCCAAAAACAAATAGGGAAATTCATACGAATCATATACTTTTACGGCTTTGTTGTTGTGGTTTCCGTGGGTAATTCTTTGTAAATCTTGCACACCCTTTCACAGTTTAGGGTTTTTTTATATATGTCGGTTTATATATAATATATATTTCCCCTCTGAAAGTAAGAGAAAAATTTAAAGGTCTTCTCGAGGGGAAGAAAATCAAAAAACAAAAGAACAAAATGCTAATTAAGCGTTTACAATCAACAAAATGCATCTCCCTCGAAAAGAACTTACTGCAAGTCATCAGAAATTCGATATGCTGTGCATAAATTGAGTATATATCTGCTATATATTTAGTGTGTTCTGGTGTGTGATCTCTGCACTTGGCTGATTTGTACTCCAATTGGGTTTCTGGGCCACTGCTGACGCTCGAGCCAAGTCTCTCTCTCCCCTCTGTTTTCAAAGTCAAGCTCAGCCGGGTAATTGCAACATTTATCAAATATTCTACATACGTATATAAAAAAAAAAAATATATATATATATATATAGTTGTAGTTAGCTTTTTGCCAGCTTTTCTTGGTTGGCTTTCCCCTCGGTTTTCCCGTAATGCCGTGCGTTTTTCTTGTGGGCGTCGTCGTCACTGACAGCTAATTTGTATTTTAGGTAAACATTTATTTATTTATTATTATCTGGTTTCAATTGTGTCTTTATTGTGTTATTATTCATTTTTTTTTTTTTTTGCTAGTTAGCTGCCTTGCCAGGTGGGGCTGCACATGCAACCGATAAAGGGATATAGTATCTGTCTGTAGCCATATCTCCTTGTTCTGGGGAGATATATAATATCATACATCTGGTCAATGACTTGTTGATATTTTCGAACCGATGCTGATGCAATTTGTGAATGATAAATATTAAAAAAAAAAAACAATATATACGTCAGCGGCACTACGCCAGCCGGAAGTCTATAAACTGATTTACGTTTTTGCATTTTTATTATCTCCAGCTCTGTTCCTTCATTACAGTTTCTCTATTTCAGTTACACGAAAAAGTTTTAATTTAAATATGACATTTGATTTTCATATTAAACCCAATAAACTTCTTGGAAAAGAACTCGCTTTCTTTCTCTAAATAAATAAATAAATAAATTGTGGAAACACAAAACGAAAAACTAATTGCTTATCAACTATATCAAACTATATAAAGTTCTCCTGTAAACACAGACAAATTGGAATGCCTCGAATTGGTGGAAAGACGCCGCTTGTTTATAGGATTCGATTTGCCTGGCACTGGGAACTTTATTTATATTTAAAGAGCATGGCACAGGTTAATGCGCTTCGATTTCTTTACGCAAATCGGAGTCAAACGCCAGACATTATAAATTAACAACAGCACTAAATCAGTCAAAGGCAAAGTCAGTTAACGGGAGGCTCTGCCTTTTAAGAACAAAAGAACTCGGCAACTCTCAATGACAGGCATTTTACAGCCGCGGTTGTATTTGAGGAAAGTCGGGGCGTTGTCTTATCAGTGTACATATACTATATACATCATATTTGCATTTGTCATATGAGCAGTTGATGAGGGGAGCTGCAATTAAATGTATCTATTGCCTCGAACGAGGTCTGGGTGCTTCCATTCATGAGACGCTCAGCTGGTTTCGAATTATAATTGCAAATTTCCATTGTCAGAAGGGGCCGAGATTTTCTGGATTCTCTGCTGCATTCCCCTGTGCAGATATCTTTAGCATTTCAAGAGGTATCTGGTATCTGGTATCTGCCATCGGTATCTGCATCTGTATCTCTGCGGCGAGAGTTCAGACAACTTTCAGATAAAGTTCAAAATATTTGAGCTGCCAGGGCAAGCGCTGTATCTACCCATAAATAAAGCTAAAAGACAAGGACTTTAATAATAATAATAATATATACATATATATATATATATATATATTCTTTCTCTGGATTGGATTAAATTTTTGCTTAGCTTTCATTCGAAATTAAATGCAATTTAATGCCTGCGAGTGCTACCTTTTATCAAGCCAAGTTTAAAGTATTTTCAAAACTGGCATTTAAATTATAAAAAAAAATATTTCATAGAATGTTTTATTTATATTTTCATTAGTTTAAAATTGTAATTAAAATTTTAATTTAAAGAACTGTAAGCTGCGATTTTATACCACTTCTTGGTAATATAAATTTCGTTAAAAGTTTGATCAGCAAAAAAGAATCGAATGAAAATTAAATACCTTAATTATTCACACATATGTTGGATGTCTTTATTTTATATGAATCTTATTATATTTGTACTATAAAATTGCATTAATTTAATTTCCAGTTAGGGTTTTTGTTAGTGAAAAACTTTAGAGCGTTGCAAAAAGAAAAATCATCTAGAAAAAATGAATTCTTCACGTGTTTTAAGTGAGTAACAAATATCTATAGCTTCGAGCTTGATTGATTGTGCAGTTATAATGCCATAAAATTTGCTTTTAAAACTAATAAAAAACATGAAGTTCAGAACTGTAGAATATTAAGCAATTAAATAAAATAATAAAACACTAAACATTACTAAAATAAATAAAAATAAACATTGATTATTGCCTTCAGCGATAATAATTGTAAACTTTGCATTTTTCCTTATATTTTCCTCTCGCAGGGTATATCCAAAGTCCATTTCAAAACGCATTTTCCGATCACCACTTCGAGCATTGCTTTGATTATGCTATAGGGCCAGTTTTTGTCCGACTTTTTCCAGTCGGACTTCAACATTTCACCGGCTCAGATCGCCACGAATTGGTTTCAGCCCGACTGAGCTGGCTTTAATTCCCATTGTCTTTTGTGTGTTTCCGGCTTTTTTGTCATTGTTTTTCTCAATAACAATAATGTGATATTATTGAAACAAATATAAAGTGTATAGTATAAGGAGTTCGAATCACGTGCGTTGTCCTTATCGCCCAAGTGAACCGATCTCCCCTCCCACTGTGGCACATTGATAAGGCGGCACATTATAGTTTCGCCAGATCAAGTATACGCCATGTGATCTCGCCCTTATCTCTCTGTGTTCTGGTGTAAGATTTTTATGAACCGGGGGAAAACAGCATCATAAAGCCGCTCCTCGCTAAAACGGCTGAATAACAACAAAACTATAAATAAAATGCACATAAATTACAAACTAAAAGGAGAAGAAAACAAATGAAGCAAAAAGAGAAAAACAAATACTTATAAATATATAAAGTATAAATAAATTAAGTGTAGTCTCAAAGATTTAATGAAAAAAAGAAAAAGAAAACTGAATCAAATTTATTCCAGTCGAGAAAAATGTTAAACATTTCTGTTTTTTTTTCTTAGATAGATAGAAAAATTACATAATAATTTTTTGCTTTAATAAATTTACACAGAAAATAATAAAGTTTAAGCAATGAAAAGAGTAAATATTAAAAAAACTTAATTTAAAATTAAATTGTAATTAATTAGTTAAATACAATTATAAACAAATATAAGTAAGATTTGTTGTTGTATTTAGTAAAAACTTTATAAATTTGAATGCATTAAATTATCTTTTCATGTGTTGATATATAAATGTGTATAATTTCAAACTAAAAGTGAGTTATGATGATTAATGTCTGAAACAGCGCAGATTTCAACGTTTTTCTAGACACTAAAATTACTAAAATAAATTTGATAACAACTCACAGCCAAAAGATATAGAAAAAACGTAATAATTTAAGCAATTGATATCAATAAAATCAAAATAGAGAGCGATTGTGCAGGAGAAAAGAGACATTTATCAAAATGCGCGCCGTCTACGACTTGTTGCTGAGCAACGCTTTTGATCCCAGGTACGAGTGGTACTCACTATACAGAACACAACACACACCCCGCACATACATATAGATATCGGAATATGATACATCTGGTCCGGCAATTGAATGCTAACCAATGTTAATTGGACTCAAAACGAGAAATGCTTAGCAAATATTTGGTTTCCTCCGCTTCGCTCTGTGACGCAGTTGATTTTATTGGAACGGGCGAAGGGGGGCAGACAGTGTCGGTTATCAATGTTAATATTATAAACCTAATACGATTTTAAGTAAATATTTGCCACAAGCTATCGAATAACAGCAATTACACTCCCACACTTAAGTCATGATCAGAAAGGTTTAAAATAATTGTATTGTTAATTAAATCTAAGTACACTCAACAAGTTAAAGTAATAATATCCCAAATAAAATCTTAAAAGGAATATATTAGAATTTAATACCATTAAATATTAATGGAAGATAAGGCTGGTGAACTTATAGTATTTACTTTCGGTTTCACACATATAACTAAATTACAAAATGGTTTGGAAGCTAATCCAATGCAGAGATAATGACCCATTGTCTGGTTGAATAGGAACCGCTTCAAGTCCCATGGATTAACAATTGAGAGCCACCAATTAGCCGATATTCCCATAGAATAAACATTAGTCTCAAGACGGGCTAAATTACCTTCAGACAGAGATAACAAAAAAATTGATTACACATTTCGTTCTGTTATGTTTTTGCTTATATATTATTTATTTTTTGCTCCTAAATATTTGAGGATGTTGATGCAGAACCATAAAATATGCAATTTATTAATAATTAAAATTAAATTTATATATTTTTAGTGAAGTTAATATAGAATAAAGCGGGGGATTCCAAAGGATCAAGGCATTATCTATATTCTTTACCAGCTTTTAGATATTTTACTTGCTTGCCTTTCGTTTTATAATATTTCTTGCCAGCATCTTTATATTTTTATTTAATCCAAGAAAATAGACAAACTTTTCTGTTCTTTTTTTGGAATACCTAAAATAATTAATTGAATTCTCTCCTCTCCCTTCCAGTATGGTGCTACAGAACCACAACACGGTGGTGGCCCGCTCCACTTTGACCCCAAACAGCAGCAGCCAGAATTTCGGCTCCCATCCGCTGGGCCTCCATGGTGGATCGGCAATGGGCGCTGCTTCCGCTGCCGGACGTAGGCCCCTAAATGCTGGTCCCAGCACCCAGCGACCGATCGTGGATCTTCTGGTGGCCATGGTGGCCGTGCCCGTGCTTATACTCTGCGCCCTGCAGCTGGAGAAGAATCTGCGGGACAATAGCGCAGAGTCCCGATGGCTGGTCTTTGCCTTGGGCATTGGGATGCTGCTGATCAGTGTGATCATTTGCGGCTATGTCACGCACCGCATGGGCGTCTGCATCTGGGCGGGACCCATCGATGAGGCGGGCAATCGTGCAACCAATGGAGGCATGCCACATGTGAGTCATAATAAACGTAAAAATGTCCTACAATTGATATATATATATATATGCATATATACCACAGATCAACTCCCAGAACGATGTGCTGCGCATTGTGGACTCCCTGCCGCCCAGCTATGATAGCGTGGTCAAGTTCGAGCTTCCGCCGCCGGCCTACGACTGCCTGGTCATTGACTTGGAACAGTGCAAGGATATGGAGCCGCCGCAGACATCGGCCAAGCCAGGTGCTGGTAGCTCCGTCTCCATGCCCGGAGCTACTTTGCACATCTAGGAGGGGAGAAAGGGAAGCGATGGAGGAGAGAGAATTAAGAGATTTTTCCCCAAAAAACAAACTGGCAGCGCAACGGATTTCTGTACTTGACCCACTTAAAAAAACAAATCACACACGAAAACATGAAACAAAAAACAAAACAAATGCTTAACTATGCGATTTCAAAACGTTGTTATCGAGAGGCGAGACCCATATTACTTAACTTGTGTGTAAAATGAGGCATTGAAAATGTCTTCAGTTATGCCTTCTAGGCCAAGTTGAAGGTGACACCAGGCCAGGCGAGGGACTTTCCAAATGAAAAAATCAAATTATGAAGTTTCTTTAAGATAATACAGATATTTCATATATGGAGCCTGAAGTGTGTCGCATAACTAAGCCTAGATTACTGAAACCTCGACAGGTTAATGCTAAATATCGGCTACACATCAATATATACACCATATATTGTTAGGTTTGGCCAACTGCCAGCTTAGCTAAGCATTTTGGCATTGTATTTACTTTGTTTTTAAGCAGCTAGTATTCTAACTCGTAGGACCCACCCATCCTTTGATCAATTCACTGATCGCCAACCTTTTCTCTCGCATTGTACATACGTATATATATGTAAACATATAGTTCTTCACACAGCATCTAGTCGCAAGTTGTAAATAGGCAAAAAGAAAAAAAGAATTAAACCACATGGTGCGCCTGTACACATATACCATATAAAGATATATCTACTTAATGAAAGCCAAGGAAGGGCGGGAATCAAACTACAACCACTACAGGGTAGCACTTAGTCTTAGTTCTGTATATAATTATATATATCTGTATGTGTATATTACATAATTTTAATAGCCATAACGATAGCGATGTTAAAACAATAAAAAAAAACGTTAAATGTTGCTTTCCAGAAATAAAAAAATTCCTATTAAGTTTATTGAAATCAAAGAAAAGCGCCTATTATTTGTTATTTATTAATATAATATTATAAATATATTCTAGCACTTGAAACCAGAATATTTTTGATTTATAGAATGGGAATGCAGAGTTGCATACTTCTAAAAAGAATTATAATGCTAGTAAAGGCATAAAACAAACAATTTAAAAGTTTAAATATTTAGATTTGAAATATTAAATAAACTCGAAAGAGGATATGCCAATGAATATATTTTTTCTATGATTATTTTCTTCTTAGATTTGTACTTCCTATGCTCCTCGACTGCTCATTCATTTAATTTAATTTTAAATATAATTAATTGTGAGGTGAGCTCTTCTCGTATTTTATTGCCTTCTTTTAGGCTTTAGCAGATCTGTAAAAATATGGCAAAGAACTGAAACTGAAACAGATCACCTCTGAAAAACAGGCAGTCAAAAATATAACAATGTTCTTGGTTTCCTTGTTCTTTTGTTGTTTGTTGGTTTGTTTTTTTTTTTATTGTATACGGTAGTAGTTAGGTAGTAGCATATAAATTTATATAACGTACGATATACATAGTATGTAAAAAAGAGACATAGCTAGCTTAAATACTTTTGCTTGATGCGAATTGATCGACTCCACCGCTCTCTAATCTCAATGAGGGGTGTGTGAGTGTGCGCGTGTGCGTGTGTGCGTGTGTGGGTGTTTGTGATGCGTGTGAGTGTGTTTCCTGTGTGGATGAGTTGCCCATCCTTTGGGCCACCGCCTAGAAGCCAGCCACTCCGCCGCGCTTACGATAGTCGGCATTTGCATAGATGGCGGTGGCATTTCTGGAAATGGCAGAGACCACCGAAGTCTTGGACTTGCTCACAGCCTTCAGCCGATGGCCCTTTTGGGTAAGGAGCTGCTGCAGTGAATCCGGAAAGCCTTCCTCCTCATACTCCAAAACATCAGGCAGGAGCTGATGGTAAAAGCGAGGTGCACTCACCGCCGCCCGCAGATCCTCGCCAAACCAAAGCACCTTGGCGGCCACTTCAACCACGGCCGGAATGATCTTACTGCCGCCGGCTGCTCCAATGACCAGACGCATGTCTCCATTCTTGTCTGCCAGCAGGATGGGCGATTGCGAGGACATGGGTCGCTTGTGCGGCTCAATGGTATTCGCCGCCGACTTGGGCAATCCAAAGAAGTTGTTCTCCACGGCAAAGTCGTTCATGCCATTATTCAGCACAATGCCCGTGCGGCTGCCAATCAATCCGGAACCGAAACTATTTAAAGGGAATTATATTATATATGTATATTGATTTCTAGACTGTTTATACATACTAGGAATTAATGGAGCTGGTCACCGAGACGGCATCACCATTAGGCGCCAGCACTACCAAATGAGAAGTGCCATCCGCATCCTCATTGCTGCCATACTGTGCGCCATAGGCCTGCGGATCCGGCAGCACATGAGAGTCATTGATCTTGGCCCTGTTCTGATCTCCAAACTCCGGACTATTCAGGCGACTGACCTGCTCCCGGGCATCAATGAAATGCATGTCGCCCAGCTCCGCTAGCTGGGCAAAGGCAAACTTCAATGCCTCTGCGATACGATGGATGGTACGAGCACGCAGCTCCTCAGTGGCCAGATCCGCTGTGGTGAAGTTATAGCCCTGCAGGATACTCAGGGTGTGGGCCACCAATGAACCGGAGCTAACCGGGGGCAGGACATACAGCGTATCCTCTCCCAGATCCATTGTGATGGAATTAATCACATCGGCCTCGTAATACGAAAGATCATCGGCCGTTATAATGCTGCCCACATCTTGGAGATCGTCGGCCAGCAGCTTTGCCAGAGTCCCATTGTACAGATCCATGGGTCCATTCTCCGCCAGAAGCTTGTATGTCGCACAGAGATTCTTCGGTGGCTTAACCACCGTGCCAGCGCTATGCGGTTTACCCGTCTCCTTGTTCAAAAAGATTCTGGAAAGAGAGAGTACAATGGAGTCGAAGGAATCTTTTATAATTCAGCCATCTAACTCACTGGTACTGCTCGTGCTCCTTTATGTGCGGCCATGCGGCATGCAGGGCCCGCTCCATGTGCTGGGACACATGATATCCCTTTTCGCATAGCTCCAACGAAGGTGCCACTAGATCCACCCAAGGCAACTGACCAAATCTCTGGTGGGCTTCGTGATAGCCCATTACCTCACCGGGCACGGCAATGCTTAGTGGTCCCTTGTAGGACTTTTCTGGCTGCTGGTCAAACATGTCCATTTCGGCGGCATAGGGAGCCACTTCCCTGGCATCGATGGCCGTGGCATGACGCTCGCTGCGAGTGTAAACGTTCATCAGGTGACCGCCACCGATGCCCATGCTCTGGATGGTCAGCAGTCCGTTGCAGAGGAGAGCCGCTATTGCCGCATCCACAGCGCTGCCGTTCTTCTGAAGGATATTACTGGTGAAAAGATTGAGAAAAGTGAAAATAAATGTATAAATATTATAATTAAATTATTAATTATTTTAATTAATGGCAACCCATTAATTCTTTAATGGATATTATACTATATCCCTACAAGAATCCAAAGATAAGTACCCACAGCTCACCTGCCAATCTTGCTGCACTCTAGATTATCGGAGCTGACCGCTCCATGCTGATAGACGCCCAATATGGACTCGAACTCATCGCTCGTATCGAGGCGTATCTGATCCGTAATGGCTGCTGTCGAGGCAGCCACATTGGGCAGTGCATCGTCCGCCGGAGTGCTGGCCATGGTGGGTAGATTTAGGTTACCAATATTTCCCTTATGATCCTGATCATCATTATCCTGCTGCTGCTCATCTGTTGAAGTAAATGTTTTAAGTGTGGAACTGGGATTGCTATTTGTTCTGCTTGTTGTTGTTGCTATTGGTGGTGGTGGTGTTGGTAGAATAGTTGTTGTTGTTGCTATTGTTGTTGTTGTGCTGGTGCTAATTGTTGTTGGTGCAATTGTCGTTGAAGTTTCAAGAGTTGCTGCTGCTGCTGCTGCTGCTGCTGCGACTGTTGCTGATGTTGTTGCAATGGCTGCCTCTGTTGTTGTTGTAGTTGTCGTCGTTGTTGTTGTTGTTGTGCTGTTTCTATTTGGTGTCGATTTTGGCCAGTCTTCGTTGTTGTTGTTGTTGTTGGTATTTAGTGAGTTAGGGTGTAAAGTTTTTGGTTTGGGTTTTGTTCATGTGAATACTTTTTGGTGCCACAATAGAAGAAATTATTTTTGAACTAGATTAAATGCCAGGTGCTTGGTTAAGATGGTACGAGAGCATGCAGAAAAAAAAGAAGCATTTTGTGGGATATACATATATGTACATCAGTCCAAATTTAGTCTGTCTTGTGCGTCACTCTTCAGTTACTTATGTACTAAATACATATTGTACATCGTTCTACAAGGAGTTCTGGTTGGGTTTTAGTTTGCCATGGTTGAGTGAATTGTTAGCTGGATGTGGTTGGCCCTTCTCCAAAACCCTCTCGAAACTTACCACTGAAACAAAGGCTGATGATCACGTAGCTGATCAGGGCAATTCCAATGAAGCAGATCAGCACGATGGTCAGTTTCTTCATCCAGGCCAGGACATTGGCTCGCCTTTGGGAATTGAGAAAAAATATTGCATATATAATGGAATATATATTGGAATACATTTTAGATTATATTTGACTAAGCTTCGATTACTTTTCTGGATAAATTGGAATATAGATTTCAAGAGACAATGAAATTATTTGAATTTTACTTTATAATGCAAGGTTAACTTGATGTAAAATAAATGTTACTCTTTTTAGTTACAATATTAGATATTTTTGAGAGTGAAATTTAACTTTTTTAGTTTCTAGTATACTACTTTTTTCACTGCTGCCTTGGCTACTTTAAAGGAATTTAACTGAACTCGATTTTTATGGCAACAGATATACTCCCCAGTAAAGGACCCACATCCCAGCGATGTCGTGGCTAATGCCATTTTTATGCTCACATCTGCTCGCGTCGCGCCTCCTCGGCGGCGGCGGTGTCCTGCATGAGGTCGCCCCCATTCTTCTCCTCATCCGAGTCCAGGCCGCCGGCCGACTTGAGTGGAATCTTGTTCATGGCATCCTCGTTGCTTTGGTGCACCATTTTGTAGGCATCCGTTGCCGATGCCCCACCAGTTCCTGTTCCTGCACCTGTTGCCCCCGCACCGGCTGTTGATAATGTGCTGAAAACAAAATTATAAAGCTTGAAATACAACTCAAAACCAATAATTTAACTCTAAAAAAAATATAAATCAAATTCAACCACGTCAACTCCGTGTCATCGACAACTTTGACGTCAGGATGTGGTTGGTGTGCTGCGCCCTGCTCCGAGACCCTCCCGCCCATCTAAAAGTCTAAAAATGGGTCAAGCCAACGTCAACGCCGAAGCCGGCAGAGGCAGAGCTACAGAGGCAGCAACAGCGACGGCAAATGCATTTCCCTTAAATCGAGGGAATGGATTTCCTTGTATTGTGGCGGCCATAAGCATAATTGAGGGTTGTGCCATGTGGTCTTGTGGGTGGCACTCGGACTCGGATTGCACTCGGGAATTGGGTTAATAGCTGAATGGCGAAGTAACAACGGCCGGAGCAGCACCTTTGCACCCCAATCCTGACCTGGGCCACATATGTAATTGTTGACGTCGCACACACACCACCCTCCGGCCGTCCCATTGGAACGCCCACTGCACGCTCAGAGCTGATGACGACACTTGCTGCACAGGCAAAGCCCCCTTTTCAGACAGTGTGCTATGGTCTGGGGATATACAAATATAAAACTTCAAGAGCCGTTTTTCACTTATCTTTTTAGTGGTCTTTCTGCCTGTTGTAAAAATGTTTTAAAGACCCTATAAATCGGGAGATATAGCCAGGACTTCAATAGAAAAATGCCAATATTTAAATCCTTGCATATAACTGGGCTCAATTGTTCTTTAAATCCAATAAATAAATTAATTAAATGAAGAAATTAATATTAAATTATCCAATGGACCGCCCTGTATTTAGTTTTTTACCATCGGTTGTTTTTTAAGCTCTTTCTTAATAATACTTTGTTATTTTTGTGGCAGGCGCGGGCATTCGCGCTATTTTTGGGTCAACTGCATTTAATTTCGTTTCGCTT
Organism: Drosophila mayri; assembly: GCA_008042485.1. Classification (NCBI taxonomy): domain Eukaryota; kingdom Metazoa; phylum Arthropoda; class Insecta; order Diptera; family Drosophilidae; genus Drosophila; species Drosophila mayri. The sequence continues at coordinate 17,998 of VNJN01001981.1, read as the reverse complement.
TCGTTAAGTGGTCGGTGGGCCCGAATAACCAAGAACCACGCGGCCACAATTATGAGGCATTCGGAATGCAATTTGGGTTTACGATCCGCCGGCCACTTCCCCCTCGCGGAAAATGGCACATTGAACTGAAAATAGAGTTGCCCTGCCTGCCATGTCGAAAGTAAATTAAATCCCATACAATATTTCCAACCATTTTCCTCACTCGTATTGATTGCCAGAAACGGGAGACAGGTGGCGTGCTGGTGATAGGTTCACGTCACTTGCACGAATTAAGCAATTGCTTCTAAGTTAATTGGGAATTGAATTGGGTTCTACTTTAACACCATTTTTCCTCATATATTTATATAGTTTTTAATTGCACTTGTACTTTGCCTTGCACTGTAATAAAATTCGCACTATAAAATATATTTCTTTACAACTTTACAAAACGGGAAAACCTTTCAATTCAAATTTGACTTTGGCGCATGCGCAGCGCCTTTAAGTCAAAAATTAATTCGGAATCGCCTGTCATTAATTGCGTACGTGTTACGATTGTTAATTATTATAATAATTATATTGAATGCTATAATGGAACTATAATGAAATCGGAAAACGAATAGTTTCGCAGGGTGGCCCATAGCGTTTATGGGCAGTGCTGACCGACAATGATTGCTTTATCGTTTATGTACATATGTACTTTATATGTATGCATATGTACATATATGTATGTCTATGTTTCGACATGTATAATTATCCATATTACTAGCAAGGCTTGAGGGTGAAGAGCTAAGATCATTGCTGGAGTATTTCATCTTCGACCGCCTCTTATCAAAAGAGACTATATGGTACTGCGGACTGAAGAATACAATTTATAATCGCGGATTCAAGTACACACAGGAAAAGGGCAAAAAAGCTGGGTTAGTCAATACACTGAAAAAGTATGTTGAGTATTTACAAAATAAATGTAAGGCAAAGAAGTTTTTCGAAAGAAAAATCAACAGTTTTTAAATCTTTTTAGAACATTTTTGTACACCTTTTTTAATCGGATTTTAGCTTTCGTTTAGTCTTTCCATAATTTATTTCATTGTTTAAGTATATTTTAATATTTATATTTGATTGATTCATTGACTATAGTTTTTCTGCTGTCCAAATTGTGGGGGCAAGGGCATTTGGCCATAGATCACGGCTGATCGCGCGTATCGAAGCCCAATCAAATAGTGGCAGCAATCCAATTTGCATTGCGGATGGCAAACAATTCGTTTCGGGGGCCAATTAAGTCAACAATTTCACAAAACACAAATACAAATACAATTAAAATGCACGGAGACCGACGCAAATAAATCAAAACCCGCCAAAGGCCCCTAAGACTATGAGTAAGTACTCGCATAATATTAACTTCAGCGAACTGAGAGCATTAAAAAATGTTTTCAATAATAATAGTGCCGCTGACTGACCAAAAAATATAGCATTGTTGGAAAACTAAAAAAAGTAGTAAAAAATATAGTAAAAAAATCGAAAGCCAAGCAGACATACGGACTGACCCCATTCTCAGCTTTGCGAGGAGTGGAATCGTCACTATTTTTACTCTGTTTTGTTGTGTGGTTCTCCTTGTCTTGAAAAATGTTTTAAAAAATGTAATTTTCAAATTTGAATTCATAAAACTGTGTTCAATAAATACACATAATTTTTAAGAACTCTTAACTTACTTTTGCATAAGCAAACCTACAAAGGTTCCACCTTATGATTTCATTTTCAATATAAAACTCAGACAGATTAATTGAAAGGTTATATAGCTAGTAGATTCCACATCCTTTGCCACAAAGAAAAAAACACAAAGCTAATCAACTCAGAGACACAATTTCACAGTTCCCGAAGCCGCAGACACTTGGCGGGGTTGATAGGGCGTGAAGAAGTCGGAAGTTCCCAGAGATCAGTCCAAGACAAAGATCTGTCATTTAGAGAGATGATCCTACAATATATAGTACGTTCTCTGTTCGTTGCCATTTTGACATATTTCGCATTTCGCATTTTTCGAATCCAATTCGCGGCAGTGCAAATTGATCTCACCCAAAGTTCAGGGACGCGTCGCCTGCGTCCGCCTCCCCCCCACAAGTAGCGACGTCTAAATGCGGGTGCACCTCCATGTAGTATATATGTATATATAGTATAATATATATGGGCGTTATAGATAGACGTCGGCACACAGATATTAGCTGGCATGGCCATATAGAGCGTCTTGTTTCATATGCCTTTCCCTCGGCTTTCTTTCGTTGATTAAGTTGTCAGCAATCAGCAAGACAGCGTTTAGCGTCGATTACTGTTAGGCTAAGTGGCCCGATCCCAGATCTGTTGAACTAACAATTGAGGGGGTTCTTGGGAATTAACTTGATAAGGAGAGGAGCACTCAAAATGTGACAAAAAACGAGAGAGAAAACAACAAATAGTGCACTTGAGAGAGTTCATGCGGGGCCCTAAATATTGCCCCGAGATAAGCCAAGGAAAAAGGGAGTCTGAACTCGACCTATCTAAGTTCTTTTTTTATTGTTCATTCATCTCGCCATTGGCGGGTGAAGGTCAGGGTTTTTAGAGCCTATAAACGAGATAAAACGAGGTCTAAGCATCCCAGAAATCTCAACATAAATTGGGCTTAAATTCGTTAGAAGATCACCTTAGGAAATTGTCTTTTAAAAATATTAAAAACTTACTTTAAGCAGCAAGTTGCTTTTCTGGAGAAGTTAAGTAACATAAATTAAGAGGTTTTATTACCACAAAATAGGCTAATAGCATAAGGAAGCAGTAGTACATTTTCCACACAAAAATTTCCAGACTTTAGCTTGGCTTATTTTTATATAAACTCCTCAGTGTTCCCAACTTCTGGCCAAAAAAAAAAAATTAAGTACTCTCCGCCAGATCGGCCAAGGTGAGACTCCAGTCCCTTCATAAAAATGTAAGTTTGATTTTTTAATTTGCATATCGAATTACTTTCTCACACTTTGGAACTCAATACCCTATTGAGTTTATGGTGCTACGACTATTATTTATTGCTGGGAAATTCGAGTTCTATGTCTTTTTACACAGTAATAGCATTTGATAGCATTTAAAACATGCTGCGATAATAAAAATAATCGTGTACATTCCCATATATGGCTCCACTTCCTCCTGTTATGGCTTCGCATACAGAAAGTCTGACTAGAGATAATATTTCCTCTTTGGAACTATGCGTAAGAAAGTCTTGGCATTTTTTTGAAAATTATTCATATTTATTTTCATTATTAAAAGGCATTGAAAATAAAAAGAATATAATAATATTACATTGCTGAGTAAAAAACTGGTGAAAATTAAAAGTAAATGCCTTTTATTTTAATATATTGTATAATATTTATTTTTAAGATATTCCTTGGTGAAAACAAAAACTTATTGCATGTCAGGAATTTGAGGCAACACCCAGAAATATAAGATCAATACACAATCAATCCAAATAAGTCAAATTTGTTAGGTTAAGTAAACTTAAATATGTATATAAATGCCTTAAGGTATCCATGAACGACTGGCATTATTTATACAAAAATATTGATTCTCTTAAAGTAAGCATTTTTTGTACAAGTGTATACACTTGATTGGCCTTCGGCAGCAGCCAAAATCACATGCAAAATGCAACGCAACAAGTGTTTAGTCTCCAACGTTTTCCTATTTTCGGTACTTTTATTATTATTATTATTACCATTATTTTTATAATGTATTGTATTTTCTACTTTCTATATTTTTCTCTTTTGTTTTTAATCGCTTTTTGGTGGCATTTTCGGCGTCTGGCATTTATTTGGTTTTCATTCTTTGGCCGACGCCTTTGTTTCGTCGCTGCTTTCGGTTATTTTTAAATATAATAATTGCAAAATGAAACTGAAAACACACGGAATGGCATGGCGAGAAAAAAAAAGCAAAAACAATAACAACAAGAACAACAACAAAAAACGCTTTTTGGCCCTAGACTTGGACTTGGACTTGTTGCTGCCGCCAACGTTTCCAACATATTTTATTTTATTTTATTTTATTTTGTGTCTCTTTTTTATTTCTGCCCGGTTTGTGGACAGTTTTTCTTCATTTTCAGGTGGGCGGACCTGGCGGATGCCGGCCCAGCATTAAATTAAATTACAACAAATACAACACATTTCGATTTTACGATCCTGATACGCACACGCATCACACCGACAACAACAATAACAAAATTAATTAAAAAATTAAACTTTTGTCACCTTTTTGCTTGATTTGAACTTGTGCTTTTTGATTTGTATATTAAAAAAATAAAATAAATACAAAAAAAAGGCGCGCGCTTTTTGTATTTCACGGATATCACTCGTAATTCGTCGTGGCGTGAGATCTACGCATATATCTACTTGAGTATATATATATGCGAACTATATATATATGGCAGAATAAATTCTATAATTTTCAATTATATTTTTAACTTCTTTTCTAAGCGATTTTTTAGTCGCGTGTCTCGTCTGCGACGTCGTCTGCGTCTGTTGGTCAACTGAATTAAGAACGGCCGCTAACGATGACGATGACGCCGCCGCTGGCTTTGACGCTGCCACAGCGCCAGCAGAGCCAGTGATGCTCAATTTATGGCTATTTCTGGATTCAAAAATATAACAATTTTTGTCCTGAGCTTTGGGCTTTCACAGGACTTCAACATCAAATTTTTTAAAAATTGTTTATTTGAGTTTTCAAAACAAATTTCAACAAACTTGCAACCGTATCATTCATCTTACATCTCATAAGTATAGCATTAGTTTATAACTTTACTCAAATGTTATGTAAATAAATAAATACAGATATTTTTTATATAAGGCATTAAGTTCTTGGGTAACGAGATATAACAGTTATTAACCAACCATCTTTGTAATTAGTTTAATTTAAACATAAATTTCATTGCAATGCAACGCTGAAATGTAGGCTATATATTTTGCTGTTCGAATTATTTAATTCTGGTTGTTATATATATTTTTAATTTGTTCTGTATTTTTCTTTTATCGAAATACTTTATATCTATAAATATATATCAATATTATGCGGCATCGCTGACTTTGACTGCTGCTCGTCTAGCCGAGTGGGCAGCAAAAAACTGCGTCTCTGCTGCTGCTCAGCTGCTGTTGCTCTGGTTGTTGCTTTTTGCCATTTTATTGTTATTGTTGTTGCTGCTTCTTTTTAAATTATTACTGTTGTTGTTGCGGCTAGATGCTGCGCTATTGCTGCTGTTGCTGCTCCAGTGCAAATTGTTGCTGCGTCGGTGCGGAAATCACAAAAAATTAGAAGACCCCGATTGCATATAGCTCCCGTGATTGTCATCACTCTGGATTTTTAGTAGTGCGAGCTCTGATTATTTCTGTTTTGTGATCTCTTTTTTCTATAGGGTGGATTGAGGGTGGTTTATGGGGGGGGGGGGGCTTGGCCACCACCCACCCGCCGGCGGGGCCATTAAGAGCAATTTGTTGACAGTGACACACAAAAATGGACACACACAAAGCGACGCGAGACCAGGCTCAAGCAAAACAAACAAAAAGCAAAGCCAAACCAGAAACACACAAAAAAAAATAGAATAGTAGTGATAACATGGACAAGGAAAATCGGAAAATGTGAGACAATTCCTCATGACATCATCAAATCACTTTAATTGCAATTCCTCAAAGGAGCAAGGATACTCCTTACAAACCAGTTACCTTGTGCACTTGGCACCTGTGATTTATGACATTTTCCTATTTTTTCTGTTTATTTCAAAGATTTTCCCTGCATCTGTAGGTTTCCTTTGAGAAACCATCGGATGTCTGGCTATGAGAGTTATTTGAATTGGCATTCTTTTTGGATCGAAACAGGTGGAAATAAAATGATAGTAAGCACGCCAAGGTGAGAGTACAGAGGAGGTTGAAAAATTAAATCCGGATATTAGAACAGTCGAAAGCTAAGGCATTAAAATATACCTTCAAGGCTGTAAAGTCAAAATTTGGAAGAACATTATAGGACAACAAGGGTTTTACATTTAATAATAAGCACTTACTTAATATTACATGTTTTTCATCATTACTTAATTTATAATAGTTTAATAGTTTTATTTCTGCGTTGATAATACTAGCAATTCGAGCTCAATTGTTAGCCTGATTGTTGCCATATTTGTGTTTGTTTGTCTGGTCATCGCTTGGCCATCATCTCCACACATCCGCTGGGCATGTGTATAGTTTTTATTACTCTTGCTTTTTGTTTTCATATGAATATAGATATATGTACATATATGTATATTTTATGCGCGATGATGTGTGTCTTTGTGGGGGCACGCAGATTTCCGCTGCAGTTTGACATCTGCCAGTTTCCACTTGTCTATGATAAGCAGGCAAAGCTAAAGGAGGATGGTCATGAGAGCATGCCAATTGCACAAAGATACATACATGTGCTATATATGTGCATAGATAGTTATAGTCGCGATGTCGTGCTGTTAAAGCATGCAATTTGCCACTGTAGTTGGAGCTTAAGGAAAAGCAGAAGCCCAAACACCGACGAAAAAAATTGAAATGTGTGTCAACAAATTGCACAAATTATCAGCAGTTGAGCAGCTGAATAGCCATACTTGAAAAAACTAATCCAATTTAATAATCAAAGATAGTATTGTCGTTAAATTTATTAACCGAAATGGGATAAGTTTGGTAAGAAGGTATAAAAGTAAAAAAGAAAACCTTGCAAAGGTTTTTAAATTCCTAAGGGAAAAGGGTGCTAAAAAGTATGCTATACTTTTTGTAAGGACAATGGAAAACCTTTTATATATAACATTTTAGCATAGCATTTTTGTTATTCAACTTTATGTGTTTTTTATAAATTCAAAACTCATGTATAATTATTCTTTTCGATGAAGTACTACGACTTCTTTCCTATTTCAATTGAAAAGAAATATATTGTAATGTATAAAATATAATAGTTATAATATATTCAAAATATCATAACTATAATACCAAGAAAACAGGTATTTATTTATTTTATCTATTTAATACTGAGTATAAAATTCTTTCCAGTGTCTCTTGTTAAAATTGGCTCAGCTGGAGAGCCACACCGACAAAGAGAGCTCCACTGTACTTGAAACACACGCTGGTGGGCGGAGTAGGCGACATCGCAGCAATCAATCCGCATGACAATGGGCTAATTACGGCAAATCCATCACGGGGGATCGCACCAGCACCAGGCCCTAGTCCCCAGCCCAGTCCCAGCAATGGTCAGCCGTCGAATTAAAAGTTTAAACAAAAATTTAAATCTCAACACTTGACCCTGCCTCAGGGGTTTGCTTTTTGGGCATTCCACTTAATCATTGATTTGCATACTAATTCAGAGCTACTGCGAACAGATCATGCGTGGGCTCTATAGTTAATGAATGAATGTCGAAAAATGTAGCTGGAAATCAAAAGAACTATATGCCAGATCCAACCACAATCGATCAAAAATATATGTGTAAACAGTTAAAAATATAACCAATTGGAGTGCACGGATTATCTCCATATTTACATTCATATTTATATATGTTTACTATCTGTAAAATTACTATCCAAAATGGACACAAGCCGAGCCCAAATTAAATAAACGATTTTTATTTTTAGGTGCGAATGCAACTGAGTTAAGAGGGTGAAACAAAAATCACATCCATCACTTGCAATTTATGTATTGTTAAAATTCTTTTTTTAAGCGTTGGCGATGCCGACGCAAAATGACGTCACAAAATGTATTAAACCGGCTGCCCTTGACTTGATCTTTGGTAGCAGAAATCAAGTTTTACATAATACTTTGTGCATTTTCATAGTTTACACTGGCAAGCCCATAAATAATAATCAGAGTTTTAATTTAAACATTAAATTATAAAAGGTGTGCTTCAACTAATTTATATTTCTCAAGATACATTTATAAATTCTGTACTTAAATGATAACTACATTTCCAGATGCATTTATAAAAGTTATAGTTTTTCAACATGTATTTGAAAAATGTATTTTAAATTTTACAAATATTTTGAATCGATCAAAATGATAAAATATATTACTGTAAGCACGAAGTAAGCCAAGGATCAAGATAGCTTTTATTTTCTCTGTGTGTCCGAAGTGAACTTGTCGCTCTGCCGATTATATACGAAGCTATAAGATCGGCATGAATTTCCCATGTTATTTTCTTATGGAAAATTTGGGAAGGAAACCCGAAGGAAGGGTGAAGAACCTGGCAGGCCCATTAATTGGTTGGGAATATTTATTTAGCGCATCGCTCTTTGTGGTATTTTCTGTTTTTGTTTTTTCTGTGCGGTGTGTGCGTGTGTGTGTGTGTTTTGAAGTGCTCCACATTCTGTTGCTTTTTCATGTGGCACGACCCCCGGCCACGCCCCCGCCCCCCTGCCCAAGCCGCCCCTCCAATCATCCTGCAAACTATTTTCAGTTCGTCTGACACACATCGGAGCTGCGGCAGGAAAAGTGGTGAAAATGCGGGGTGAGTAATTGTTTACATTGCGCTTCTTGTGAGCTACTTTACGAGCCCCCCATACCCATTTCCCATTTTCCAAAACAAGTCCAAAAAAAAAAAGAAAAACAATAATTTTACTTGTTGGTTCTTTCCTAGCCGCGCGCTTCCTTTGTTTGATGGATTGTTTTGCGGTCCACAGAGATCCACGGAACTTGAGGTTTGTACCAATCCAATGAAAATACGAGTACACTTGGCTTAAAAAAGGCAAAGATGTTGAAGGGAAATCGTACAAATATTTGCTCACATGTGAATGTAAACAAAATCTAAAGCGATTTGATCTTTGATTACCTTGAATTCCCTCAAACGCTTTTGCAGAGATACTAAGTATAAACATTTCAGTTTTCAAAAAAGAGGTCTTCAAGTTTACTTTTAGATTTGAAAAATAAATGTGAATGTTGTTTGTTTCCAAACAATATTTTATTCATACATTTTCAGCACCTTATCTTAGAAGGAAATATAATAAATTTCAAATCTATTCTTGGAATGGTTTCGCGAAATTAATGGATTGAAATTGATAAGCAAGCCATTTAAAATTCAACACTTTTCAATCGCACAAATCCTTAAAGGCTATTTTCGCTTATTTTTTTTTATTTTGAATAAAAGATTCAAGCAAAAATTCGGAATTTAGCATTAGTTTTAGCATTAACCCTACTTATCCTTATTTAATGTCTTTTAAAGATCTTCAGAGCTATTATTTATATATGATATATTTCAAAACTTGCCAAAATTAGATAAAATATTTGATTAGCTATTGTTTAATATGCAATTGACCTCCGGTGAACTTACGATTGCAAAGTTGAAAGGTTTGTGGCCGAGGCCCCAACGCCGCATGCCGTGGAATGCATTTTGCTACTTTTGCCCAAGGGAATTAATGGGGCTCACAGCTACACCACCTTCTGGGCACTATATAGTGTATCCACGGAACAGAAGTGTGTGTGTGAGTGTGTTCAAATTAAAACGTTTATGCCGCTGCACGCACCGTAAAAAATTTCAAAAAAAAATAAATAATGAGCAAAAATAAAAGCACGGAACGGAAAAGGGAATTTAAGGCAATGCAAGTGACTTTAATGGTGCTTGTCTTGGACTTGGATTTGGATTTGGTTTTGGTTTTAGCTTTGGATTTCGGTCTGGGTTTAACTCTGTTGCTTGTCGGAGATTGTGGCTTGTGGCTCATAGCATGTTGCTGACGCGGCGACGGCTTCTCACTTGATGGCGGCGGCGGCGGTGGCATTCGCGACGTTCAATTTCCGACTGAATTCACACTTTCCGCCGGAGATTCAGTCCGTAAATGTTGGGGCAGCGCAGCAGCCGTGACGCCAGCGTCGCAGTTGCCGCTCCCGCCGGCAGAGTCCCGCCTCTGGCATTACCATGCCCATATCCATGCCACCCCATAGATATAGCCGCATCTATATACAAATCCGTATCCAAATCCAAGTCCACCCACGTGGACCGGCCAATTGTTGCTGCTGTGCCGCGCGCTGTTGCTATAATTGTTGTTGTCTTAGCCTAAACAATCCACCAATTGAGTACAGTGCGAGGCGAAAATGTAGGGTTCTAAGGATTAGTGGAATCTGTAAAAAATCTTGTGAAGTTTCTAAAGTTTTGTGAGCACTCAATTCATTTTATAACTAATTGTAATTGTAAAAATTTTACAAAAATTCAAAGAGAATTATTTAGATTTAAATTAGAAATCTCATTCTCTTTAAGAATATTATAAGGGAATAGGAATTCGTCTGTGCTAAAATCCAAGGCAAGTAAATTAATGTCCTATGCTATAGCTGACTTTATAACTAAGAAAAAAAAACGGCTTATAATAATAATTATAAAATAATATGTAGGTACGATTTTCACATCGTACCCACACATACAGAACATAAAAATGTTTATTTTCTTGTTAATTTTTTCCTATTTCATTACTAAATACCGAAACGAAGGCTATATACCTGTGTGCTTGAGTGTGTGTAGGTGTGCAATGCATGTCATTGTTTTTTGTATTTTTTTCCTCTATTTCATAGCATTTTAAAGACTCAAAAGCAACGAAGCTGAAGACCTACATGGCGTATGAGCAACGTGGCAAGCCATTAATCACAGAAACTCAAAGCTGAAACTAAGCAAAATCGAAAGTTCTGCAAAAATTGAATTATCGCTGGTAATATACCTTAAAAACAATATGGAAACAATTCGAAAACCAGCGGAATGGATAGTTTTTTTTTATTCCCTGAAACTGGCGGACAGACACATGTTGTGGGTTAGTTTTTGCGGGAATGTATGTGGCGATGAGGCCCTGTAAATCAAGTGAATCATTCGATGCTGGATAAAATATATCCCCATAAAAATGGAGGCAACGATAGATCTTATGAATCTATAAAATATATTTATTTAACTAAAAGTAGCTATAGGACCCCTAATACTTGGCTTAAAAAAATATATATAAAAATATATAGAATACAGAAGAATGAACTCCCAGGGTTACATCTTAAATCGGTCACCTCTTTGCATCCCCCACTCTCCCCTTTCCGTCTAATAGTTTACCTATAAACAATACACCACTTGTTTGTTTACAATCCCCCCAAAAGAAAAATCCAAAATCGACTAAAATAAAAAAGAAAAGCGGAAAACTGAAGGCCCAATGGAAAAGCAAAAAAAAATTGAAAATCCAAGCGCTATATGAGATATTCCAGCTGGCGGTGTAATAAAGACTTTCCGATGTGCGGGTTTACCACAACCCAAAAAACAAGAAGAAGAAAGAATAACTATTTCGGGAAAATGAAGTCAAAAGAAAAATGTGAGGAGTAGGAAAATGAGGCACTTATGTACTTAGAGCGATGTGAGATGTGAAGTCGAGACACTTGGCCACTTGACATTGATGGCCGAGGATTTCTCGATGGGGATCCACCGTCCACAGAGCACATAATTCGAGTGGTGTCACTCGTATCCGGATCCACACCCCGCCACCACCCATATGGGATTCATCGAAGTGGCTCATAAAAATCCATCCCCACAGATATATAGAAACCAAGAAGTGACATCAGCCCACAAAATGTTGGCCGAAAAAATTGGGAACGAAGTTTGGCCAATACCAAAATTGTCTCTCAATTAATTTTCAATTGGCACACACACAGACGATACGCCAAAACCGAAACGAGGGCAAGTGTTAAATAGTTAAGGGAAGTTGGACTACATTCTTGTACATATATTAAAATTGTCCCCATTAAGGAATTAAGAAAGTACAAATAAATTTATATAAATATAAATAAAATGCACTCTCTATAAAGGTTAGGGAATTTCCTCTTCAATTTCAATTTACTATTTATATTATAGTACTTAATTCTTAGATTTAAGACAGATTTTTCCAATATGCATTCAAAATGTTAATAATATTCTTAGCCTTTAAAGTTAGCACCGCAACTAAGAGACTTTTGCACGCCTAAAGGGTATATCCGGGGAAACCGAGTAAGGCATCAATTAAAATTGGAGTCGCGTGGCGATTAGTGCCATTATCCCATATCCGCAATCGCAGTGGGCGTAGTCAGTGTTTCCGGTGCACGGTGGCACAGTTACGCCCCTTTTTTTCATTTGCCCTCCCCTGTCCAACACGTAGAAAAATTATAAACTTTACGATCTAGCTAAGATTGAAATGAAACGAACAAAATCCATACGTAAATATTCAATAAAATGTTTTAAAAATTAAACAAGCAAAGGAGAAGATAACAAAGAAGGATTCCAGAATTAACTCATATGGCAACAGCTTCTTTTAAAATAATTCAAAAATAATAATAAATATTTAAAAGAAAAATAAATAATTGCTGAAAATTAAAATAACAGAAAATATTAAATCTTGTTTAACTTAAAGCCCCAATTTTGTTCAGTGCCTGCAAAAGGTCATTGGCCTATTTTTTCTTCCTTTTTTCGTTTATTTGTTGTTTTGTCGATGTGATTTTCTTCTAGTCTATGTTTTTGGGCCCTTTTTTGAAAATTGTTAGCTTAATTTTGTTAGATTTTTTATAATAATAGAATGCTATTTTGTATACTTACCTATTTAATATACAAATTTTTGCAGGTGCTTTCTGTGTCGAATATTTAATTAAGTAATTGTTGCTATTAATCCAGATAGGGATAGACGGGTGGCTCCACATCCCCTTGGTTCACTGGTCGAACTTGCAGCGTCTGCCATAGGGTCTTCTTCTTTGGCTCAGGCTTCTTTTTTCGACGCATTTCCAGGTCACTGTAAGCGGGCGGTGGTGGCGCTGGATTACGGCTGAAAGTTCCTCTCTGACGCCGCACAATTCTACGGGCAGGCACCCGGACTGGTGTCAGCCAGAGCAGCTGCTCCAAACGGCGGTGATGGCGCTGCCGGAGAGTCCGGGAGGCGCAATATGGCCGGACAGTAATATAGTAAACTATCTCAATTACGGAGAAGATGCTAAAGCCCATGAAGAGACCCAGCAGGCCACCGGTATTCGCTGGATGAGGAAAGAAATGAAATTTCTATAAGTTAAATCCAAAGCAATTAAATTAATTAATAACGGGCTTCTCTGGTTCGCCTCCAACAGCGAAATCTGCACCCGACTCAACCAGAAATAATATAGAAAAATCAACAAACTCACACAAAAACTCTGTGAAGCCAAACATCTCAGACTTAGTGGTGCTGCGGAATATATTGCTCATATAATAGAAATGCAGAATGGACATCTCGCTGGCGTTGCTATATGGCCCGTTAAAAACATAATCCGGTAGATTCTCACCCGCCTGAAAGCGCGGATCGGAAACTATAGAGGCCGTAGAAAGGGTTGCTTTGTAGGTAAGCTCAAAGCAACCGGGCCAGCAGCTTTCGCAGGAGAGATTCGTCAGGGAGGACTCGATCTCCGTCTGGACGCGATCCGTGCAGGCATTGTCATTCGGTCCACACACCCTGGCCATTGGGTCGATCCGAGGCAGATAGTACAGCACACAGCTGCACTCGCGAAGCAGCAGCTTCGCCTCGCACTCCAGCTCGCAGTTCTTGCGCGAGTACGTCCGGTAGTAGGCCAAATCATTCTCATCCGAGAACAGACAGCGTCGCACCGATTTCTTAATGGACCTGATCGTAGGCAAAGCATCCTCGTAGACCGGTTCGATCGGTATTCGCGCCTCCCTTCCAGCAGTCACCACAAAGCCATAATTACTGACCTTCGGCAGTTCGGCGGGATTGTGAACGAGCACCTTGAAGCCCACACTCATGGACTTGGTGCAATAGTACTCTGCAATGGAGGCGTTCAAAACAACGGTGAGACCCATCCTGATGCCAGTGCCGCCGGAAGTACGCGGGTAATAGAACTCCGGCAGCTTGCGGGCATAACCCTTTTCCGGGGTCCAATCGATGGGCTCGTATCGCATATTCGGCTGAGCCGGTTCCCAACGCACGTCATCGCTATAGTTCCGTATGAGATAGGAGGGATCCAAAGCATTAAAGTTGCAGCAGAGACCATCGTCCGTCAGGATGGAGTTAAAGAGAAGAGAACACTCCTCTTCCCGAGACCCAAAGCTGCAGTACAGCAGCATCTTCTCGCACGGCTGGGCCACCTCCACCAGGATCGCCTTGAAGTACTTCCAGGTGCCAATATACGAGATGGTGGTGTCCCCGCCCTGATCACACAGGCCCATCAGCAGCGAGAAATTGGTGCTGGTGCGGGAGATGCGTTCGACTTTGCTGAGCAGCGCCTGGTTCAGATTGCAGATGGTGATCGCCGGAAAGGGCATGTTGCTCGTCAGCTTCTGCTTGGCACTCGTTGAAATTATTATTGGTGAGGCGCTCCACTTCACGTAGACATTTGAAATGAAAAATCCAGACAGGATGACAACCAGAACGAAGGCGATGCCGAAAAAGACTCTAAAATATAAGACAAAAAAAAGTTTTATTAAAAATTTAAGAAGGAAATACTTTTAAAATTGTTTGTTTTATTATATACTTGGCTAGATTGACTTGTCAGTCGATTCTTATACATATATATATCTTTAGCCCACCTCTCTGGAATTGTGATGCTCTCCTCGGCAATGTACTTCAATCCATGAAGTGTGCTGTTCTTCAGGTAGTAGATAACGCTCCTCTTAATGCCTGCAGAGCTGCACATAGAGCTTTCATCGTCCTCCGAACCCGAATCCTTCTTCTTGCCCATGGAGGCGGCACTGTGGCGGAGCCGACTGTCCGTCAACGTCTTCATCATGCACTGAATCTGGACAGCTATAGTCCGGCGCCATTTATAGGTCAGTCTGGCAATTGCATTTGGGCCATCAGCTCTAATCATATTGACCCAGGGAAAACAAGGTACCTCGTCCATTTGCGGTGATAACTGCCAAATTGATTTCAGCCAGGGGAGTGGAGGGAACATTCGACTGCAATCCGCAAATGTCGCAAATCAACGCAATCCAAACCATGGCCATAAAATACGAAGGCACCGAGCAGAAGCATAAACAAACCTTACACCTGAAAGCAAACAATGATACATGCAGGAGGACCTGGCTTTAAAATTAAATCCAAATTGAAAAACGGTGATTAGGGTTTGCAAAATGCAGGTTTTAATGCTCACTTCTCATTAGCCAAGTGAGTAACTTCATGGATAAACTCATTCAAGGAAAGGCATTCAATATTCCATACTCTATATTCATTCAAGGTCTGTCATTCATAATCACTTCTACTTATCTAAAAATCTTTCTATTAAACCTAATACCTAAGTACAAAAATATTTTATACTTCTGATCTAAAAAGATCAATTATCCAGTATATGTACATATACATTGTAAACTTCATAAAAAATATCCTTCAAAAATAAATTCACACTCGCTTATATCACTCTCATACCTAATTGGGATTAAACTGAAAGAAATCCACATTGAGATCCAGTATGGCCTCCGTGTTGGGCGTCTCCTTCATAGATAGCGCTTCCACAGCATTATCACTGGCATGATCGTAGCCATGGTTCACGGTTGGCGGAGCAGCAGCTACCGGCGGCTGCATGAGATCGCTGACATTCCGCAAAAGGCTCTCCTCTGATGGCGGCAAAAGCTTGCCGCCTGCCGACAGGTTCAATCGCTGGGCGGCCTCATCAGTCAGTGTGTCGTCCAGCGACATGCTCAGGCCGGCATAATCCACTAGGTTTCGGGCACGGCCACTGCCAGCAACCAAAGCGGTTCCCTCGGGCTCGGGTGTGGGAGCCTGAGGTGATTCCATGGCCGACATATCCAGGGCATACTGACCCTCGGGTATGCCCAAGACCCGCGCGATTCTGGCATTCACAAAGTGCAGGCCCGACGTATTCCGAATGAGGCGCTGGCTGCGCAGCTGCAGCTGCTCCACAAAGTCGTTCAGCTCGCTCAGAAAGAGATCGGCACGCTGCTCCTCGCTGAGGTCTGAATGCCTTTGAAGCTGAGCGGTCAGGAGGCCAAAAAGCGAGGGCGTTGAGGAGGGAGCCGTCACTGGTTGCTCGACGAGACGTGGGAGCATGTGATCCGGGAACTTGACAAAGTGTCGCTGCATGCGTCGGCCCAAGAAAATCTTACCGCACGCCTGACAGATGGCATTCTTAGGCACTGATCGTGGTGTGGGCGTAGCAGCTGGCTCCTGGCTTGCATTACTCTTGGGAGCTGGCATTGGTGCCCGGTAGTCCTTGTCCCTCAGATCCGCTACTAGCATCTCCAGCAGTTGGGCAGATGTGGGCTCCACAGCCTGGCCGCTAGTCACGGGAGCGGGCTGGGGCATGGACCCCCTAACCTGTCGGCCAGACCGAGTGCGGTGTATGCCAGGAGCAGGCTTGTCCTCCACTGGTGGCGGTGGCGACGGCTTCTTCGTTATCGTAGCTGTTGCTGCCGCTGAACCGACCCTTTTCTGGGGTCTCCCTACCTTGGCAGGAGGGTTTTGTTGCCACTTGACCGTCGCTGGACGCATGCCCATCCCCAAGGGATCCAGGCAGCGGTAAATAGTCATTTGCTGGGTCACTGCGTCCGTCCGGATAACCTCGTTGCGTTTCCTGCATAGAATTAGCAAGTAAAATGCGTTTTTTTAGAAGCCACCAAACAGCCTTACCGATCGATGACTATGTGATCATCCTTCGACAGTTTGTGCAGGCTGCAGGCCAACTGGGACAGCGAATCCTGTTGCGCATTGTTGTTGCCACCATTTTCAGTGATCTGCTGTCCATTCTGCGAATTCCCTGGGTCTGCCGGCAGCTTCTTCAGCTCCAAACCGGCCAGGACCAAGGGATCCGCCAAGTGTTGCTCATCTTGAAGAGAAACGAACAAGTCCATCTAGGCAATAGGCTTTTTCCATTTGGGCAACCAGCCCTATTCCTTTACCAGTCACGTTTCTCTGGTCCGTAAAAAGTCAGAAAAATAACAAATAAGTAGGGTTGTTGATAATATATCGATATTTTTTGTTTAAAATTATATATATATCGTATATGGCTGCGGCCATACTTTGAACTACGCTGCGGCCAAAGTTTGAACCACAGCTGCGGCTGAACTACAGCTGCGGCCAAAGTTTGAACTACGGCTGCGGCCATAGCTTGAACTACAGCTGCGGCTGAACTACGGCTGCGGCCAAAGTTTGAACTACTGCTGCGGCCATAGTTTGAACTACGGCTGCGGCCAAAGTTTGAACTACAGCTGCGGCCAAAGTTTGAACATGTCCGTCAAATTAGCGTCGGTGAGTTAGCGTCGAAACGGAACGGTGGGAAAATGGAACACGGAGACATTTTTTATTTTTTATTTATTTTGTAAATAAGCGACTAATTTGATCCAAATAAACTTCCAGCATGTTGAGAATTAAATGTACTAATAGTTTTTCTTGGGTTTGGGAAAAGTTGAGCATCGCAAGTACCTTAAATACGCATTTGAAAAATCAAGGCTCCACCTTTTTGGAGATTGCTCCCCCTAAAGAGGTCGTGCGCAAATGCACGGTATGCCAGGTTTTAGAGCACTTATTCAGGTATTATCCTAGAAAGTTTCATTAAAGTCCTAACGACAGTTTTTGAGAAAATTGCCTAACAGTGCTCAAACCTCTGGATCCGCTCCATACAAAAACGGGGAGCAAATATTCAAGTTCCTAGAGCTCTGCTTTAAGAGGTCGTGCGCATATGCACGGATTATGGGCATATTGGGGATCGAATGGAGATCATTTGGTGAAGTTTTCAATAAAATCCTAACGACAGATTTTGAGAAAATCGCATTACAGTTTGGCATTCAAAAAGACGTTAAGGAGGGCGCGAGTTCCGGAGCTGGAACTGGTCGTGAACCAGTCAATCAACCGGCCAACGGACTCATGTTACACATTCAAAAAGTTGAAGGGAATGAAACTGAGGAATTAATGAATAAATTAGAATTAATTCTAATTAAGTACTAGCATTGTAATTCGTTCAAGGTTTTATTTTCCGACTTGATTTCAAGCATTGGCTCCGTGTTGACTCTAACGACCCGTGCCGCTACTGCCCCATTCGATATTTCGACGCTAACTTTTTT